>WSTW01000227.1:0-28720 GCA_019632305.1 Tulasnella sp. 403 | reverse complement strand
GGCGATGGACAAGCTGGTTGAGATTGAAGCGGTCGGTCGGACGGAACAGAAATCGTGGTCTGTTTGTCTACGACGTGTTCGACCATCTCACTGCGCATGAGCCAATCGGCCGCTGCCGACGCTTCTTCAGGCTCGCTCCATCCCCCTTCATGCTCCGCCTATCAGCACAAAGTTCGCATGTTACAGCATTAAGACGGCAAGCCAGAGCCCACGGATGGAAGGGGTCATTCAAAGATGGTAAAAGTCAAAGGAGACACCGTGCAGACCTGCTAAATGTGGAACAATCGGCACACCCTCCCGGCGAAACAATGGAAGAACGACCGCCTGATACGACAACATATGTTTCTTTGACAGCTTGTCAAGACCGAAATCCCTGCCCATTGATGAACTTCAAGACTAGAATGAAAGTAAGTCGACCTTATACCGTATATGAAAGAGCCCTATGTTCATCCTATGCCCGATACTTTGATTAGGTCGCTATGGCTGCTATGCTGTTTCAGCTATTATCAGCCTTGCAGGGGTATAAATAGTCCTGGCCATGCGGTGTGTCCGTCCAACCCACCATGTCATCTGCGAATACCACCCCCGAGCCTTCCCTACTCGATCCCTCGATGTATGTGTTATCCATCCACCTTGTATTCAATCTTGCGGTTATGGCTGACGAATTCCGTAGGCAAAATACCGTCCACGGGTCGGATGCCCATCAACAATCGCCTACGCCGCCTAGTGCACCCGCTGATCTCACACTGTAAATCTTCCTTCGTCCTTCTTACATGCGAGTCTAATCTCTCCTGTCTACTTATATTTAGATCTGCTGTTGCCTCTGATGGTCAAATCGCAAATCCCGACCTGTCAATCCCGAGCGCTGCCCCTCACTTCGGTGACGTTGGACATGTCGACTGGATTATCCGGTCCTGCGATTACGCAAAGTTTGGAGTAAACTCTGAGACCCTGATGCACCTCTCTCCGGGCTTCTGCAGTTTACTCCAAGCCAGTGACCCCAGTGGACACGTCGAGCCATTCCAGCTCAGTTTCACGTGCAACGAACCGGCTGATGTCCTGCGCGTCATTTTGAACGCAGTACTGCTTCGCTCATATCAGTCGGTGGAGTCCATAGACCTTGCCTGGTCTTGCTGCAATGCTTTCGACAAATGCGGTTTGTTGCCTCGGGGCCGCCTACGTCTTGCCGACCCCTTCGATCCCGAGCGGATCACCTCCTCCATGGTCGCATTCAAGGCTCACATCCTTGCCTGGCGTTTGCACCAATTTCCGCATGCCGCGTATGCCTTTCGGTATACTCAAAACGAGGACATGGGTGCCTATCACAAGATCGCAATAGGCATGCCCAGATCCCTCCGCTATTACCAAGGCTTCGTTGAGATGGATTCTCAATGCGAAAAGGCCATAACGTTTATACTGGCCAAACTTCCCGTCGACGTCTTATGCGGCTCTTGCTGCGAACAAGCCACTTACCTCCGGTGCAGAGCCCTGGTCAAGAACGTCCTTCGCAAACCTCATGACAGCATCACAATCGCAACTTTCGTTGACCCCCAGGAGTGGCTCAAGGCGGGGATCACCGAAGGCTGTATGGCCGGCGAATGCAAGATGTCTATTCAAGGTTATCAGCATACGTTTTTCGGGATATTGGTCGCCGCCGGCATTAAAGAGGATTCCCCCTTGACCCACATCCTTCAGATGTTGGAACTGGAGGAAAAATGGGGCAAGAAAGAGCTTGGGAGTCTAGATAACGACGAATAATACCAGCCAAACTCCTGTGAGTCCCATGCTTGAACAAGGAACTGCCCACGACGTTGACAGACTCTTGTTTCTGGGTATTCAGGGGTTCCAAGTACGTTGACCGTTCCCCAGTTAGTACTAGTGATTTGTCTGGTATATACTGTATTGCTCGCAATCGGTTGAGTGTACTAGTAATACTACGCGATTCTGGTGTTCATGAAGTCCTTCTGTTGGTGTCCTACCGAGTCCGTGACCACGAGTAGTCGCAAGAGCTATGACTTAGATACAGGCCTCTTAGTATATTGTGTTATAGGGGGTTACTGTCGACTCACGCGGTCGAGTGGTAGAGTCACCACACATGGACGAGAAAACTGATATCCCGAGCTATTGAATGGGCATACAGCGACGTGGCCCTCAATATCCGTGGGTCGAATGAGGTCGAGATGGGGTTTGAAATTGTCATAATAAAGCTTCGCTCCTAGTTCTGGGTAGCGAAGGTAGATATCCTTCTTTGATTCGAAGTCGGCAAGTGCCTCCAGAGGCTGGACCAATAGGCGGGCGCTATCTCCATCATTCGGAGCCGTCATGAAGATACGAGTAATGCGGCCAACACCGTATGCTTGCTGGTCGGCCGACCAATAGCGGATTATACAGTCACCCACCGAGGAGTCACTGGAAGCTTTGAACACCTCTGATGCATACCGAGTAAGGCTGAGACATTCTGTGGCACGAGCCGATTGGATCAATTCCCTCTCCTCAACAGAGACGGAGTTCAAATCGAGCTCTTTTCCGAGAGCAATACGCCAGCCAAACAAGTCAGGCGCATTATTCTTGGTGAGTAACGTCCCTTCGTAAGACGATGTAAGGGTCTCCCAGATACATTTTAAAAGAGAGCGAATCTCGGCAGGAAACGCATCATGCCAGAGAAGTGCTCTGAGGTTTGCTGCTTGGCAGAACTTCATCAGCACTGTATGCTCCAGCTGACCTATGTAAGAATCTATGCGTCAGTACCCAATCGAAGGGAGGTATTGTGGACGCACCAAAACGTGAGTTCGTTTTAAGACGTTGAAGCATCCCATTGAACCGTTCGAAGGGGAATGCCCACCATGAGTGCGGCGGACCGAAATCCTCCAGGAAGCGAGGTAGATGGAGTGAGAAGTGATTGTTGAAGGTAATCTTCGCCGTTGGGTATAGCTGTCGTAACCCAGAAAGGTACTGTTCCATGTGGAAGAGAAGACGTGTTTGTCGAGTAGATGTGGTAGAACGGCGAGCCGCCAGGGTCGTGGCCAGAACCAGGTGTACATAGTTATCTAGCATATGCAGGAATCGAGGGTTGGCCTTTGATGCGTCGGATCCAGGACCCCAGAGTCGAATGAGGGTGATGATGTAATGGACGGTGCAAGCTACTCGCCACTGGTCTGCACTGAGCTTTCCATGGGACGACAAGCCCATATTGCGTGGCGCTGGTTTTATCCATGATGGTAGGATAGTGCTCTCCATATCGTGGCGAACCTCATCCATTACGTTGGAACCAAGGACCACGGATGGATGACCAGTTGACGCCACTTCAGTAGCATTTTCACCGCCGAACTCCTCCTCGACATCCAGAGGACCTAACTCAGGTGCACGCCTCTACAGGTTCGGTCAGAATACATAATGAACGTGAACGAAATTCTGTGCGCCACACCTTCAAGAATTCGACAAGGTCTTGAATTTGGGGTTTGTCCTTCTCCCTATAAGGTGTTTGGCTTTCTTCTAGGCGCCTGTTGCAGGCTCTGAGAAGACGTCGGATACCTAATTTCCCCCACTCCTGACTAGGTGTTGCAAGGAGAAGGGCATCGTCCTTATCGATAACAGTAGGCTCAGGAAAGCCAGCACCTACACGCTTATCATGATCCGTTAGAAAGTCGCTTGAGAAATGTAAGTTTGTTCGGAATAACGTACCCAATCTGAAAGAACATTCACCATTGCGGATTTGACGGGTGATGGTCCTAGGTCGAGGTTAAGGTCCAAGCAGAGTCCTTCTAGTAATCCAGGACGAAGACGCATGAGTGCTTCAGATCCTCCCATCTCTAATATAGTTCTTGCCCTCATCATCTCGTCCTGAGGTTGGGCTGTCCGGTGGACTGGGACTGAACCATCGTCCCCTTCCACCCCGATATTCTGACCCCAGATATCACGGATATGGTGGTGGAGGTTGCCGAGAAACTTGTTGTGCATAACATCCAGAACCGTACAGCGGATTGGGTCCCAATACGGTAGTTGGAGCAGAACAGTCCATCGTATCCCATTGTCTTTCTCGAGAGATCGGCGTTTCCAAGGAGTCGCGCAAAGCCATGTCTCGGCGTCCTCTTGGTGATCTTCAAGCTTTCGTAATGGGAGAGCCGAGAGCGTGAGGGCTGCTGCAATTCGGTGTAGGTGTAAGAGGCAATATGCGCAGAAACGGGTGGCATTGAACGCGGTGAACCCCCCGATAGGTCGTGATGCTTCAAGATCGCATATGAGGGTGACAAGAGCACCACGAACCAGGCGTCCATGTGGAAATGAGGCTGTTCGTGTATACCATATACCGCCGTTCCAGAGATCTAAAAGGTCATCAACCAAGAGCTGCAGGAAGTGGTGTATCTGATCGCCTGAGGGCTTCTTTGGGCCTGGAATGACTCCTAAAAGGCAGACGTTCTCTTGGCGATATCGGAGGTGAGGTGGTAGGTTATAGCAAATGAGGTACATGGCGCCGATTGACCAGGTTTTCTTTGCAGGACCACTATGGTAGGCGTTAAACCAATCAATTGCCAGACCGAAGATGTAGCGAGCCTCTCCCTTTGTGGGGTCTGTCAGAGTCCAAAAGGACTCGCCTTCCCACTTCAGGTCATGGACAAACTTGGCATCCCAAATATCCCTGGCGGTAGCTTTGACTGACGATGACAGAGCTATATCATCCATCATATCTTCTAACCCCGGGCGTGATAGAAGACGTCCAATCCATTCCACCACAGGCTGATACTCGAATATACGAGCTGGCGTTGTAATCGCTTTGCCCCTTGTCGAGCGTGTGGTCCGGCCAAGTGGTTCCCCGCAGACCTCTCCAGTTATTGATTGGAAGGTGCAAACGCCAGTGAACTGGCCATCGGAGATCTGGTGCAGCTTGCAGCACTTGGGACAGCATGCGAAGGGGATGATGGACGGATTAAGCGAAAAGTGTGAAAGTGCGGTCCCGAGAGAATACGTGTTTCCATACAAAGCTGCTGGGTTCTGGGCTAACCCCAGCCCTTGGGCACCTAGCGCAGCCGTGGCAATTCCGAGGACAGTCCCCAGGCATTGGAGGACCAGGTTAGCCTCGCGGCGAGAGGCGGTGAAAAAAAGAGAGATTGACACGACAGCGAGCCAGCATGCGACTTGAACAGCTGTTCGGTTCCGTCTCGCCGATGGGTAGAAGTACTGTTCTGTGCCACAGGATCAGATGGTTTCAGTACTCCAGCTAAACCAATGCTTGCCTGTTTCAACCACTCTGGCACCGTGGTGTAGTTGGTGTGATGATCTCCGCAGTGCTTGGGATTCCCAAATCTCGAGCTTGTGGTGATAAATTGCTTGCTCAAGATCGGCCAACTGTGCCACAAGGTGGTCCTGTAACCTGATAAGCCAGGCATGCCCTCGATGGCTTATATCAGCCAGACGTTGCTTCAGGTGGTAGGCTGTTGATTCGGCATCAAGAAAGCCTTGGTTGACAACGGATTTGGAATCCAATATCAGCTTGATTTCAGGTGTGTTTGGTGACGGCGCTGCATCTGGCCCAATATTAATAGATATCTTCGATGAGCAAGCTGGAGGCTCTGATCACGTGGGAGGTCACTTACTGTTCGCTGGTGCTAGCGCTACGGTGGGTGCTTCGATAGGGCCTGCTATACGCTTATATTCAGTTTCGGCTACGAGTATAGATGCAGATTAACGTACTAGGAGAAGTATTAAGCCCCGGGGGATCGAGAAATACCAGATAGGGCGATAACTTGGTACATAAGCATTGAAGCGATTGGATATCTCGTCTAATTTGTAGTAACCGCCCATGTGCCCATTCAACCTGCTGCCTTCCCTTTGACCTTTGCCGGAAAAAGGCCTTTTGCATGGAGGTTTCCTGGTTGATCGGGGGTTCTGGAGGCAGATTGGCTTGGTGAGGTTCATCAGCGCCGTATTCATGAATTTCGAGGATCGCAGCTTCCTGTTCCTGTAAAAGGCCAGTACGATGCCGAGCCCAGGTCGAGTAAGGAACAGGAAATCCATTGCATGCTGAACAGAAGCATTTTTGCTTCTTTCATTGTCGTTGTCGAGGAGTGAACACTGAAGCATCCCCGTCCCAAAATGTCATTGAGTTAGTACATGTTCCAATGGGCTGAGGGACACATACGAGATGGTTGCAACATCCGGTCCAGGGGCAAAATCTAACAGTAATTTGATGTGCAGTACAGAACATTGGTTGTAGAGGGGTTTATGGTGAAGGCAGCGACAAGTTTACATCGTGTTACACCATGAGGCGTTCGTGGTCTAGCCTTGGACTCTTGTGCTGAGTTTGAAGGTGACGAATGTTGTTAGACCAGAAAAGGCCTCGTCTCGTATACGCAATGGTCACATATAACTTAGGAAGATGCGTAAACGCTTGTATATATTACATTATACAGCGTATACAAGACCTAGTGTAGTCATACTATGGAACGAGGATAAAAGGTGGGATGGGATAAAAGAAGTGGATGGGGTCGGAGGACTAGCCTCCATACATCGTGAGCAGGGTATGGACCACAAATGTAACGCTTCACCTCTAGCTGTGCCAGTATCCTATAAAAACGTGGAAATGGTGAGCAGCAGAGTTTGGTGGCCTAGTGGGTAAAACCCAGTAAGCAACTCACCCGAGCGGACGCCTATCTCTCGCGAGCAGAAGCGGACCCAAACCGGACAGCCCTGCTTACCCTGGTTGAGGGCGTATGTTGGATGGCATGTTCCCCATGGTCCTCAGCTTCATGGTCTCCGCTGAGATCAGCTTCGTCAACGGATGCAGTCCTCCTAAACCCCGGTGTAGCACTGCGGCGGTGTCGGCTTGCGTAGGTGGAAAGCGTGTTTTGAGTGACCCATGTGGGAATACATTGACCGTCAAACTGTAAGACCCGGCTCAGAAGGGTCGGGTGAGGGTAACCGTTCTTGGCGTTGGTCCACTGCAATCGTCCGCCCCCACCACTGGTTTTCTCAAGAACCCAAGCCTGTACCCCACCATTATACTTATGAAAACGAAGAAACCCGAGCACTTTCTGCTCTGGGAGGGGTCCAGGACCATTGATAGGGCCGACACCTTCCGACTTGATCCAAAGATAACGGGTGTTAAGACCCCTTATTTTTGTTGTTCCATACGTCCTAGAGCAGCTCAACGGTTAGTCGACATGGAAAATACTTGATTAGGAGGGAGTCTCACCGGTCGTCTTCGGTATCGGGCGTCGGTCGATTTGGTACTGGCGTAGGCGTGCATTCCAGGTTCGAAATGGTTGATACATCCGACTCTTCAGTATATTCTTTCCTCGGGGTCTCATGGAGGTAGAGATGAAGCGGGAGAACAGAGAACACGGGACTGTGGAAAGCAGGATTGAACCTGGGATGGGTGATAGCATAACGTTTGTGCGACGATTTGGGGGGTTGGGGAGAGAACAAATAACTGAGAACCATTAACAAACGATGGGGGAGAGGCGAGAGGGGTAACAGAGGGTGCAAGTGGATTGCGAAGCAAGTGGAGTTGGTTTGTGTCCTGTGTTGTGTCTTGTTTGTCATTTCTGTACGCGTGTTGACAACACCTGTCACCAGGCCATGCCCCGTGGTCGGCGGGATAGGATGATTTACCCGGAGTAACCCGATTGCATTGACTTGAGCTGTCGGGTTGGGTCTTAAACACTATATTGGTGAGTTTATGAGCCGGCTAGCACTAAAATTATACCACATCGTCAGAATTCACTTCCTGAATCAGGATTCATCGAGAAAGCCGAGAACGATTCATAGATCAACCTTTTCAACAGCATGCCCAACTTCAGACGTATAAGCTGTCCCAGTGGTACGGAAAGCTTTTTGATTGACTTCGTGGCGATGTGGTGCCGTCTGTGATTGTCTGTGGTGCGCGTGTTTGCCTTCCTTCTCTGTTACATACATATTTACCCGTTCCCTGGACACGGATTCCACTGCCACAGCTTCCTAGAAACCTCGAAACGACCGTAGGTCCTGCGGGGCATAAATCTCTACTCATTCCACCAATCTACAACTCGATTGACGAAATGGACGCTCCCTCCCAGGCCGTCGTTCAGTTCAACCTGCCTGCTGGGTTCAATGAACCTGGTCACGGTTCTCCTCCCACTTTCTCCATCGACTCTGAAAACTCGGAACCAATGCGGTCTGTAAGTGCTCTCATCATTTTCTCGCTATCCGGCGCTAACCTGTAGTGATGTTAGCTCCCGACGGAGAATCGTCCTATCACCATTCACTTTCATACTACTGTCCCAATAGACTCACCCTTAAATTGGCACGTACGAATCGAGAAACCTTCGAGCCGGATTCCACCCCACCAGCCAAACATAGTCGTACGGTTGTTGGTCCCAACCATCCTTGTGAGTGTTCTCCCTCTGGGCGATGTGGATATTGGTACTAAGTCGTCATATGTTTCTATCAGTTCCTGTTGGGTTGGTTTGCTCAGGCTACGTATAAGAGCTTTGTAGGTCCACACATCTGCTTGTTGGCTTCGTTCATTTTGGACTGACGCGAACGATTCCGGTCGCATCAGGAAGAGGAAGTCGCTTATGTCCAGGTGGGCTATAGCGCCATTCCTTCAAGCCCATTTTTTGTTAACCAATACCTTTCTAGGGTATTGTTGCCGATCGATTTTGGACAGGCCTGACTAGTGGGGTTGATGGAGTTCTTTCCGGATTTGGGGACAACATGGCTCGTTAACTCGTGCATTATGGATCTCATGTCCCTGCCTCATTAGTTACCGGTTGCCTATTCCTATGTTCATTAAATTCATCCGAAACAAAGACACGTGTGTGCATTCAGCTCTCAATGCCAATTGCATAAGGGGCTGCCTTTAGCCTCCCTGGCCACACATCAAACCAAATTGACATGCCGTTCACCACCGTGTTAAGCGTGATTATATCTGAGTCTTCTGAAAACAACCAATCCGACTCGCAAATCGCTCATCTGTGCAGCACCTCAACTAGCATCTCCAACATCCCCACCTATGATAACCATCGACGCCTTTGTTGTCCTTACCTCTGGTCGCAAGGCCGTTGTTCAAGGAAATGACTCAATCGTTTACCAATCTACTCTTCCCTCTGATACTCATGCTCATGGAGCGACGTTCAGGTCGCTGGTCATCTTTCCTGACTGCGCTCTCCAGCAGAGACCCATCCCTGGTATCAATACCGTCCGCCTCATCGGGGTGCTCTATGAAGCGCCATTGAATATAGACCCAGCAATGCAGATGTCAGATGAGGCTATGATCGACGTCCTTATCGTCTCGAAAGAGAGTCACCCAAGGTCGTTTCCTGCCATTTCATTCATTTCATCTATTCCTTTCGTTCCGACATTTCATATATCGGGCCCCATCCTGCACCTCACCCACAAGGGAAACAAATGGGTGACACTAGAGGGATATCGGGGCGAAAGATCGTGGTACATCGGGTGCGTGGCTCGTTCACTTACGAGCATCTGTCCAGGACCTAATAGGGCTCCAATCAGAATTACAGCCGAGTTTCTTCATGATCAATCCCAGCATGAATTGACAGTAGGGGACAACATTTCGGCGTTGGGCACCTTCTTCCGACGCGATATGACGACAGATGGCTTCAAGTCCTTCCTTGTGTTTCGCCCCTTGTTTATCGATACCCTCCAAGCCCACTCCAACATTAGTATCCTTACCCCCTTAGCTTGCCCCCAAAAGGCAAACGCTAGTGCCAGCTCCCTCTGCGCGATCGCCGAGGCGTATATGAACTTGATCTTGGGTGAAAAACAGGAAGGGTGCGCTCCGATACCATCTAGTACTACCACCGAGGGAGAGAGCGGCCAGCCGGGTGCGTCTTTATTACTGCTTGGTATGACACCAAACTGACATATACCACTGCTACAGTCGATGTGATGACTCCTACTACTACCACCACGGCTCCATTCGGCCAATCACCGCCATCCTCACCTGTCTTATCTGCGACCCGAAAGCGAAGCCAAGCGTTGGTCGTTGCGGATGAAACTGAAGGTGATCACATAGAACAAGGGTCACGTCAACGCCGATTGATGCATGGGTCGGCCAGGTGCTGAGGACATTCTAGCTTAGCCAGGGTAGCTACTTCCGTTGTATTCTACACAAGGCTGTCCTGTGTTTAGTCATTTTCCTTTTCATGCCAAACCAAATGAGATATACGTTCCTCTGATTGTTTACGAGATAAATGCCTCTGGTAATCCTTCCCAGAGATCGACAACCTTGCCCGCTTCTTACATCCTTCTTTAGGTCAAACGTATTTGGACAAATTTATAGGTCAGTTTTGTGTCTACACGAGGGGAAACAGAATGCATATCGCACCGTCACTTGTGATTCGCTGTGGTGCAGACAGCAAATGAGCTGAAGGCACCTTCCCGAAGCAACTGACGGATGTTTATCAGCTTATCCAGCGGCGTCAAACTCATCGGCGAGATCCCACCACAATGTCCGGTCCCTCGTCGGTGAAGGAAGCTCCGGTGACGTTGAACTTAATGCAGAGAGGGAGAGGAAGCCGGTGTCGGATGTGTCTGAGAGGGATTCAACACTGCAGCATCAATCTCTTTAACGAATCCCGAAACCAAAAAAAAGATGTTTCAAAACGCCTGAAGAAAACACAGATATAAATGATAGAAATTGTTAAATTACTCACACCTAGAATCATTAATGGCTTATCATACCGAGTAGATGAATTGCTTGCTCAAGAATAGTCGCGTTGCACAACCGGACATATCACCCCTCAAGCTCAACACCCGACACCTAACTACCATTTCTTATTTTTGATATAATCTTCTCATTAAAGTGTCCCTTCCTGAAAATTTATACGTGTATTTACCTTGTAGGTTGAACTTGGTAATTCAATCTTCGGATGTACAACCGCGCGTGGAGAATATATTACTCATCATGTCCGCTATGCGCGGCATTTCGATTTTGACTTCCTTTCCCATTCTCTCTCAACCATCCTCTCCCAACCTTCTCCCCCCATTGCGACCATGCCTAGTTGCAAACATTGCGGGTGAGCTCCGACCGGTGCGCCAGCACTGCTCTGCTACCAGACTGGCCGTGAAGGGAAGGTATGGGATGGCGAGGAGGGTGGGTTGGTTGGTGATGTAGGGTGTTTTGTTGATGCAAGTGATATAATGATTGGGTTCGTCCCTCCCTCCATGGACTTTTGGTCGTTGCAAAAGGCTAATATGTGGTATTGGACCTAGCTATCATCCATCCACCAGCGCCAGCTTGACGACATTGTACCGCTCTACATCCACTGCCAGAGGTTCGATGGATTCCCATCAATGGCGGGGAGCTACATGCCAAGACGCCGTGCCGAAACCATCACTCGATTTGTTCTTGGAGAGTGCGTCGAATGATTCAGCCACCTCGAGCCAACTCGGAACATAGACACTACCCGGATATGGCCCCGGCCATACGTCACACCGTGGCACATCCAGTGGGGCGGACCACCGAATGTCACCCAATGGCACAACGAGCACACCTCAAGCATCCCGCCAGAATTAGGCATCGTTCCACTCAAGCCATACACCCCTCAAATCGTTAGCGAGCCTACCGGATCGGTCCGCGTCCCCTGAGAAGTTGTCCCCTGAGCGTTTCAATCCAGGTATTTTGGGAGCGACTATCTAGGTGCTGGAACTGACGCATCGTTTGTGTAGATAGCGATGTGGATCTCCTCAAAGGGGACGAGTACTGGGACCTGGACGCCATGAGGGGCTCTCTGGGAGGACGCAGTGTGCAAGATGTTGTGTGCGAGCTGGACGAACAAGTCGTTCCGGGCGACAAAATCGGTTTCGCAGTTGACCTCGACCATTGCGGCATGTATGCCCGGGGTGTGTACACATACCATAACTCGAAGTTCCGCCTCCAAAATTTCCCTTTATACTTTGCCATAGACAACGTTGATAGTGACCAACTTATACGAGTGCGTTTGAATTGACATCAATAGCTATGAGTATGAATATACATGAGTGGAAGGCTACGCGCTACGAAGGGGGAGAAAGGAAAGGTTGGACGAAAGAACGGCCAAACGACAGGCTGGTGAAGCGACAGTTCAGGCGACGTTGTTGGGGTCGGCAACCTTTTGCAACGATTTACGCTGGTGCTGCGGGGGTGGGTTAGCGCCTGCAGGTAGAGCACCACGAGCCACCTACCTTGCCTCTTCCAAGGCTCTCATCAGGCACGTTGGGCTCCGCCACTGCCTTTCGCTTCGGGGCGGCTTGGGCAGCAGTACTCTTGGGACTCCCTTTAGCCCCGAGGAGCAGAACCCGCTTAGTACGCTTCGGTGCGGCTTTGGCCATGGTACTCTTGGGACCACCTTTAGCACCTTTAAGTGGAGGCACGAGAACAAAAACTGTATGCTTGGGGCGTGGACGGGATGTTGGAAAGGCAGTTGGCATCTGCGTTGACACACAAGGACGAGGGGGAGGACGAGGGGAGGAGGGAGGAGGGAGATGAAGCGGGTCGGAGCGGGGCACGCGTTATTTTTCTTGACGCGTCGGACGTAATGAGGGTCGGTAGGTCACGTGTGATTATACAGTGGAAGTCACCCGATGGATTTCCCGCAATGATCAAGACATCCCACACACAGAGTTGCCTTAATATTTCAGGTTGGTTGAGAATACACCCAAGGGCCACGAAACGTTGCGACGAGAGATTCCGCTCAGTTCGATACCACCAGTTGTGCAGCAAAAAATGGACATCAGTAAGGAAATTCCGTTGACGAGATTCTCATAGAAGGATAACCGTTTGTACAGGACAAGCAGGAGGGAAAGCAAGTGCGGGAAAAGGAGCACGATCTACAGCTACTTCTACCTGCTCACATAGTTCCTCGAAAATCTGACAGACCCAAAGCCGAATTCTTACCCCAACCCAGTCGCGTATACCAGACAACCTGAACCAACCGTAAACCTTGCCCAGCCTCACTACATCCACTCCTCGATCCCATCCGCCTCCAAGTAAAAGGATTCCAGCAATGAGTAGAAAGACGACCTCAAATCGCAGTGGAGTGTAAATCAAGCGTCCAAGTCCTCGTTTTGGTAGAGACTTACCATGTTCCAGTATATCATAGGCCACCCATGGCGGTTGGCCGTTGTCCAAACTAAACACATAAGGTTGTCCTTCGCTACCATTCCCTCTTAGGTCGACGACTCGTCTCCTAATAATATTCCCAGGACTCAGCATTAGTATGACCTCGAATTTATAGAGAGAGCCTGAATCGACAAAAACGTGTACAGACCGGAGGACGTAGACCAGATCTCCAATCGGGCGTGTGATACGCCTTTGGTCGAGGTGATTGTTGCGACATACGCATCGTCGGAAGAGAGATGGGCCTGTCAAAAGCTGAGTATGGACATGGTATCGAAAAAGAACACCCTCACGGCTGCTTTTCGAACAATGGAGCCTACGATCGTCATGAAAACACAAACGCGGAAGTAGTATGTCGGGTTAACATTACCTTCAGTGTGGAAAATCATTGAGGGTTTGTATTGGCTTGTCAAAGAGGGGGTAAACTGCCTGGTTAAGTCTTGGATTGTCGCGACGGATATGCGATCCAAGCTCAGAGCACAGACGATGGTTTGAGAGTTCCTGCTTTGAGCAAGCGCAATTGGAATCGGTATGGGACCTTCTGTCCATCCCTTTCCTGGCCAGTTCCTGACTGGAACCAGGCCGTGCGGCGCCTGGGACGTGATTCTATACAGCTCCGTAAAACCGGTGCGGAATGCAATAAGAATTAACCCATCAAGAGTCAACGCAAATGATTCGCTGATGGACCCGTTAGGTGTAGTTGTGGAGAATTAAGTGGCGTGGAACAAACATACAGTGGGCGCTGGGGAGAGAGTCCCGGTACGGTAACAACCTTTCTTGCCTCTCGACTCCATACACTGCGTTCGTGGATCGATTAAGTTATTCATGATGTGGAGGTCTAGGACGGCCAAAACTCACAATATTCCACTTGTCTTCCGGCCAACAACAAGATCACCCATCTCTAGAAACAATAAGGACACCACGCGGTCGCCTGGTTGGATAGTGTTGTTGGTGAGACTATTGCGTTCACATCTCCAGTATCCTGGTATGTTTGAGATATTTAGTACACAGTAACGCGGTTGGATGTAACACACCTCTTAAGCAGCGCCAAATCTCGACGTCATTCAGGAAACCCACAGCAACATAGAGCTCGCTGGATGGAAGGTGATACGTAGCCAAGGAAGTGATAGCACTCGGGAAACTGAAGGGGATGTAGCGTGACGTGGACACGTTCCCCTTGGGAGTAGTCAGTTTTGGCGTTCCACATAGAGGGGTCAACACTTACCTCACTCGAGATAGTAACTGAAGCAACGATCCCATGGGACGTGCCGAAGAATAACTCGGAATCCGAGGCCCAAGCGATGGCGAAAACTTGGTATGGGGGTGGGACGTAGCCAACGTGTACGGTGGTCATCGTCGCGACATTGACAGTGAGGAGGACACCATGGGAATCAGCAACCGAGAGAAAACGCCCGTCGAGAGAGAAAGAAGCAGCATTGATGCTGCCAAGGAGGATGCCGTCGTTGGAATATCTCTTGTGGTATGACTGAGAAACCATGATTAGCAGTGGGAAGAAAGACGGGGTAGTACAAACTGTACCGCAAATATAGTAGGGGCACTCTCCTCGACCACGTAATAGGCCACCGGCTTACTGGCGGTGCCCTCTATTACCCAGTGAGCACCAGACCAAGATCCAGCGGAGATCTGTCCCTATCGCGACATGTCGAAAACGTTGCAAAAATGTGGACAGGTCGATGCCTATTGCACTGGAGTAGTCTAAGCTCCGCTTCTCTAATTTTCTCAATCGTTCTTGAGCTAACGTACGGCGGACAGCCTTGAATAAGAAAAGAATGCCAATAACTGATGTCTTCGTCTGGCTAAAATCCAACATGTGTGAAATTCTACCATGAACCCCCGAGCACTGTCATTCTCTTCGACTCTCCTATGTCACATTCTCTCCTATCCCAAGCGAGTACAGCTCTTTTACGCGACAACGGATCGGACCTTGGGGTAGTGAGCTTCTATGTACGGGCTGATCACAGCGCCACACGCGGCACACGCGCGGAATCACAACTTGTAGCCTGACCTAGTGCTTTAGACAAGGAGACCAGGTACTTGGCGCAGCGCAGTCCCCGCATTCCCCACACTTTAACGCGAATCACGCCCTCGGGAGCTGCTTTTTTCTGAATAATGAGACGTAGAACACAATATCGTCGATCAACACAACGCTTTCTATTGCTTACCCCCCATCCCATACCCTCTGTATGCCATGCCGTCTTCAAAGCCAAAGAAATCTATCAAATGTCAGTCAATCTCTCGCTAATCTGTGCCAAGCAACGACTCCTAATAGAATCCTTGCTTAGACCGGTGTGCGATGTGCTGGAAAACACTCCCAAAAGACCAGTTTATCGTTGGATCTGGAGAGCTATTTGGACTGGCCTCGTTGGAGAACAAGCAGGTGACCCGGTGCAAGACATGCCGAACGCGACAGCCCTGCCAGCGGTGCCAAGTGACCTTAGATGAAGGCGGGCCCCTCCCTCTAGTCTGCGAGTTCTGCTCTAGGATTTGTCGCACATACCTGGAGGCCATGTCGACCGAATACGATAGCCAGTTAGTGGTTGAGAAGGGGACTAGGGCAAGTGCGTCCATCCTCCAAGCAATGGGTTCCCTCGACGCTCACATACGCCTCTGGTGTTGCTATATAGGTCCGGCGAAACCATTCGGTAAGTTATTTTGTGGAATCATGGTGGTGGTCATCGCGGCTTTACTGATTGGGATGTTGCGATAGAATCTTACCTCTACAAGCGAGCAGCAGAAACAGATGTAGAAGCGGCATATCAGGAGGTATGTCAATTGGCCCTTTACGCGGGTCTGTGGTGCTGATAACCTTCTGGAGAATTCACGACGGAGCCTTCTGGAGCTTTATAATTGGCGACGCCCAGCTCAAGATGCCATAAAACCGCACGGTCCCCAGGAAGGTGCGGGTGGCGATTCTACTGTTGAAGCGAACTTCCAAAAGGTGCGATTTATGGCATTTATCATTTAATCCCTTCCTCACCTACGGATTGTCACCTAAGGCACCCTTGGTCGGACATCAACGCGTTGAGGAAACTGCAAACATAACAGCGCTTAGGCCCGAACAGGCCTGGAGCGAGGTACGCTCGGCGTCCCTTACGTGTCAGAACCTGCGACTGAGTGACTTGGTGCAGTCGAACGGCGAAATCCAAAGTATGCTTGTTCCTCGCACTCCACCGCCTGGGCTCTGCATAACGGACCCAACCGCTATAGAAGCGCCCGAGGCTCCTCCTAATGATCAAGTGGATGGCCTCTCATTAGCAAACATGGTAAGACATTCCCGCTTCTACCCAACCTAGTCATTGTTAATATGTTCTCGCGTTCGTGCTGACTTGTCCTAGTATTCTACCAATGTAGACGACCCCGATCGTATGATGACTGATGCAGGTGAAAGTGGCGATCAGAATCCAATGGAAGCTAGCAACCCGGATGGTATGACCCCCGAGGCTACAGCTCAAGCAACCCCACCAGGATTTACGGTCACTCTTCCTGCCAAGACGGTACAATTTTCAATACTTACTACTCAATTCGTTCCTCACTCATAGTCGTTGCTCGAAGATACCTCAGGTCAATAGGCTAAGTAGCAAACGGCAGAGGACGAGCTCCTCATCCAGGGTTACTGACCTATCGGAGCCGGCATGGAGCGAGGTAATCCCAGATTATCTGACGCTGGAGTCATCGACCTGACTGGCGTGGTATAGTCAGAGGTCGAAGTTCAAAATCTTGTTGTCCGTCGTCTGTCCCCAACCAAGCTTTCCATGGCGGGTCAAACTTCCGTAGGGACATCCGATACTCGTCCCAGAACACCAGTCAGCGCAGATGACGATATGGATCACAGCGACGGTCCATTAACCAGTGCGGTGAGTCTAGAATAGCCTAGCCTAATTCTTCACTCACGTGTACCATTGCGAATCTGTCCTAGTATTACTCTGCCAGTGCAGAAATTTCTGAGGCGACCGATAGCGACACACATGACAAAGCGATCAACTTGGCCGCAACGACTGCCAATGACACAACTCCTCGGGCACGCCGTGTTCTTCCCCCACGCACTCGTCGTGTCTCGTCCAAGCGCCAGGCTGGTCAAGGGTCTGAGAAAACCGATCTTACTGACTCTGATTATGAAGCTGTGCGTAGTATAAGAGTCTCAGTGGTCAACATGCCTACTATTCTGACCATTAACATTCTTCCTAGTCCTCACACCCTTCCACCTTGATATCGCGAATGGCACAATTCAAGCCGACTCCCGCTCCACCTCCTGTAGAGGTATAGTTTAACGTCTACTGTTGTACAGGGCTCTCACATTTTGCGATGACCCAGCCTGCGTTAACAGTTGAGGGTTTCGTCACTACACTGGTATGCAGAACGTCCCACACCCACCTGAATGTGAATTGATTCATTCTTCAGGCCGCATTCCTTTCTCCCCCACAAGACCCCCCTCCGGCGACCTCATCTTCACAGGCGCCCCAGGTTATACATCAGCCAAACCCTCGCCCTGTCGTCAATCAGCCCCATGTGTTTCCTGATCCTCCTACCCAAGGCATCAAGCCGGCGCATAGTGCCGGGTTGCCTGCTGTGCAGGACAGTGATCCCATAGACGATCGCATGAATGTGACCCTGGCAAGCCAGCCAGCCAGCCAACCTCGGAAAAACAAGTTATCACAGCCTTTGTCAAAGTTGACGGACTCCACCCAAGTACGTATTTCATGGTTAATTGTTCCTTGTTCTCCCATGGAGGGTGATCACATGGGTGATAGGTTATGGTCGTAGAGGGAGGTAAATTAAGCAAAGGGAAAAGGCCAGAACTTGACCCTGATGATGACGCTCGTAGAAGACAGGTATGACGCTGAGCGTTGGGCTCGATGTTGTTTTGAGCTTGCGCTCACGATATCTACAGATCATTAATCGGATTATGAAGAAGTCCCAGATCATGAAACAACTCAAGGAGGACCTTCACCAACCAAGCCCAAGGGGGTCGCCAGCTACAGGCCGCTAAGCTTGAGCGGGCACTTGACGGGCATACTATTACCTTGCTGTACTTTGATCATTTCGCAATGCGACCTGAGATTTGTTAATGTTTTTTTGCAACTTCCGTACTTGTATAGCAATATTCCTCATCCATTCTACAGAGCTCGAACATATGACCTGAATCCCCAAGAGTATGGTCGTCCAGTGTGGTCAAGTCTAGATCAACCTAGCCCAGCGTGCGGCGCCTATGCGCCGAACCGTGAGCCCGACTCCCGCGCGAACAATCAGGGACAAGCTATGTTTAACGCACACCCGTCGTCCCACTGATAAGGCCCTACAGGCCCAAGAACAACTTCGATAAGGCCCAAATTTGCTACACGAATTAGACATTATGTCTAGATGGTTTGCTAACACTTATTCAATGGTACGTGCTTGGTTCACTTTACTAGTCTGTGGTTACAAAGAATCTACCACTTTCCCCCGACTATCCACCGGAATGCATGAAGTGAACTCAAATGCATCGCCAATTGATTGACGACGCCGCATTTGATTCCAGCGCTAAACTCGTCTCCCCCCAGTAATAACAGTTCTTGGTTGACAATATAAACGACTTTACAACGAGTCAGTTATCAAAAATACGTGCGTGCACGATGGAGCGCCAGTCAGGTACATGCTCAACAGGAGTAGCTACTTGGCTGATCTCTATCTTCGTAAATAGTTGATCCTTGAACCGAAAGAAAAGAATGGCGAAAGCATATACTAACTCCGCTTCATCAGTGTCAAATGTTTTGACAGCAGTATCAAATTCACAGAGGTTTGCTTCAGGGAGAAGGGTTCGCGCCACCTCAAATTCCACTACCTTGTCGCTTTGAAGGATAAAGCGCTTGCGGGGGTCTTCGTGAGGTCGAGGAGCGAGGGTAATTATAGTGCAGTGAGTCAACGCCTTAGAAAACGATTCATACAGGCGAAGTGACTGGATGGTGATGGTCTGAATCTCATAGATATGATGCTGGAGCACGATGTACATCAATGCCACAGTAGCGCCAAGCGAGGAATCACTCACCCTTGTCCAATTTATGGGATCTAGGGCAGTCACACTCACAAGGCCACTCTGAACTAGACGGCAGAAGATTTTGTGGCGAGACCAATTTTGACGCTGGCAGGCTGTGGAACAGTAACGTGCAACACCACAACCTACACATTTCCACAGGTTCTCCCGGCCAACGTCTTTGGGAAATCGACCGCAATTGATGCAGCCAGATACGATACGATCAGAGGGATCAGAGGGCATGGTGAAAAGGGGACTACATGACAGGTTAGCATTAATCAAACAAAATATTCGCAAGGTCTCTTACACACTGGACAGTGGATATCTTGATGAAAAGGCACGAGGTAGAAGAATTCGCTGCGGAGGGTACTCGCAACGCTGCATCACTTGAGCCTTTTATGTGCTGCAGCATGGGCGTCATCCGTGCTTTGCAGGCTACCCGGAACACCCGGAACAAAGACGTGAGTGACATATATGTGATAGACTAAAGAGTTAACTCTTACCTTCATACTATCAGATCGACTGCACCGAGGGCTGGTCGCTAGTGGGCCATGCCGCGAATGCTGTTTTTGAACAAAGAACCCCCATAAATTCGTCCAGGCCAGAGTGATCCATAGGCTGAACTATCTTCCACGCGGCCAAAGGAACAATCAGAAGGTGATTTTCGGTTGCTAAAGGAGCAATGGCCGACATTGAACAGGTCGAATGCCTTGTGTTGTCCACGTGATGGATCCCCGCCGCGCGTTGCGGCGTGTACGGCCACCAACACCCGATACCGGGCACATCATAGTGTTGCCCTCCGGGCGGTCCTGAATACGCCACTTGCATCCACCACCAGAATCGTAGTATATTGTCAAGTTTACATTACGGGAGAGGATCCCACCCCCAATCCTGCCCCCCCCCCCTCCCCCCGAGGATCTATACCATACCATCCGAGAACTTGATTTCCATCGCCGTCTCCCTGTTGAGACCTTCTTCGCCTTCAACTCCCACAACCTTATAGCCTCTCGCAACATATTTCGGGCCATTCTTGTCATATGGTGTCGATGGTCTCCTCGACGTCATATCGGGATAGGGGATCGTCACAGAGTCCGCGTCCATCCAATTCTGCACCCACGACGCGCTCGTCGACGTACGGGCAGCAGTGGCGAAAAGGTCCTAGATTTTAATGACGTCAATTCCCCGCGTAGTCATGGATCTGTCCTCATTGACGATTGCTTTGCTGAGCCCCAGATGCAGTCGATTGCGGGATCCTCGTTCAGTTGTCCATTGGCCACCAGCTCTTCCATATTGTCCACCATCACTCCGTCTTGGATAGGGCCGCCATCGGTTTCCTTGATGTAGGTTCGGTGGTCACTGCCGACGTGCCAGCTTCGGTGATCGGGCAGGTAGGTTATCACCGGCTCGATATCGGTGTATCCGACGTAGATGTCCATCTCTCCGGGCACCCATTCTTCTCCCACGATGAACGCCAACGTGAACGATCTGGATACAAGTGCTCCGGACACACAGAGCATGTGGCGGAACGAAGCAATGTCGGGGAACCAACGTCGGATAAGGTTGTCCGCAGTCAACCGAGGGCAGTTGCCAAGCGCGGATCTATAGATATTATGCGTGTTTTTCGCGGGTTCGATTTCGGTGGGGTGTGTAGCCGTGCAACGTCAAGAGCTCGAAGACAGTCTTTCTGCCAAGCGTGGCGCAAAGATTTGACGCAATCAAGACATCCATCAAACGACGCGCGTGCAAGCTTGTCATGCAACCCAGGAGCATACAGAATGGCACCACCATAGGCATCCAAGGAGTAATCGCTAGGTAAAAAAAGCAGAGGGAATGTCGCGATTACGGAGCAGACGGAAATCCACTTCTTCGGGTTGCACAATCCGGTACTCTTCAGCGTAACAAACCCGTTGGCATATAGCGCATGGATGGGGGGTCCAATGATCGAGGGACATCGCTTTCTGAAAATCCATAATAGTTTGCTTTCTCAGTTCCTCAGAACAGATAGTCGGAGGGTCTTCTCTTTAGCGAAGCAGGATCGAATCTAAATAAGGGGGGTAATGAAGGTGGTATTCGCACAAAAATTTTGGCCGTTGGAGCAGAGGAAGCCCCTCCATTATCAGGTTGCGAACGTTTCCGAGGACGACGATGCGGGAGAGTGCGGAAAATAAGAAATATCTGACGCACAGACGAATTGAATTCTTCGAGACGCTGAAGCAAATGACTTTTGCCTTGAACGTATGCGTTAAACGCTTCAAGTAGAGTCGTTGGATGTTTAGCCGTAACATAGGGATAAAAGACAAGGAGGTGGTGGATAGATATAGGGCGTACGAGATACAGGGTCTCGCGGCGATCAGGATACTGATTAAGCAATTCCGCAATGGACCGATGGACTGACTGGAATACGAAAGATCTTTGCAGACGGTCTGCAGGGAGACAAGTCATTCTCTCGTCCGTTTGCCCGACGGGCAATAAATCAAGAACCCCGTGTTTTCCGCGACGTTGTGGATAACACAGCCAAGCAGCCAGTATCGGATATAACATCGCGATCTGCATGGGAACGTCGCCCAACTGGAGGAGATTGACCATTCCCATCGAACAATAGGATATTATTGATTGCACAATTGCCATAAACAGGCGTATAATACCCATTGCATGATTGTCATTGACCAAATAGACGTTAGCCATTGCCCAAGTATCCGTAGACCAAAAGAGGCATCGATGAACCCACTTCAACGCGAAACATTAGCCAGAGTCGTTTACTATATGTGGTCGGAAAGACTCACCGAGGAGGAGTTAGTCAAACGAGTTTCCGAACACGCAAAAGGGTAATAGGATAAGCGATTGCAAGTGTATAAGGGAGTACAAGGTCCGCGCACTTCGCTACGGCGGTTTTATCTTTATACCTGGTCTGGGCCGTTACTGTAAGCCGAGTTCCCAAAACACCAGAGACCGCATGATCGTTTGTATCGTAGGTGGTGCCATCTCAAAGTTTGCTAGTAGATCGGACAGTAAGTATTGAAATTCTAGCCCGGATGTTTCTGACATGCATGTCCGAAGCACCCATTGGGAGTAGGGCTACGACTCGTCATCTAAGAAGCACACCCCTTCTTACGCATGACACAAAGACGGAAGTGTCGAGAGGTTAGAGGGAGATACAACGAAGCAACAGGCAACTATTTTAATCCTAAACTTGGTGTCAGCCGTTTCGGCGTTTGTTAGATTGGTTTTGTCGCGGGTTTTTATATAAACCCGGAAGTTCCTACACAATGCAGGGCGGAGATATGATCAGGAGGTAGTGATATGATAAGTCGACCGCTAAGCCGCATTCCCGAAACAGCAGAGAGAATGCGAGTTGAATGCAAACCCCAATTGAGAGAGGCGAAACACGCCAGCAAGGACGAAACCGAAGGTAAAATTGAAGACGGGAGACTTCTGGGGTGACCCGTAGAGACCTGACAGTGGGGAAAGGACGAAATACGGCAGCGTCGAGAGGTTAGAGGATGGCACGACAGGTGAAATCAGGTAGCCATGGCGATCTTAAGACGCGGAAAGGACGCAAGCGGGCGCAAAGGTCAGCAACCAAGCCATCCGACGTGAACCACGTAAGTGGTCGTGAAGGAAGGTGGGGGATCTGGATAATAGTAGTTAACAAGGTCCGCGCGCTTCGCTACGGCGGTTTATCTCTATACCTGGTCTGGGCCGTTGCTGTAAGCCGAATTCCCAAAAGGACCGCCTGATCATTTGTATGGTAGGTGGTGCCACCTCGAAGTTTGCTAGTAGATCGGATATGTGCTAAGTACTTGTTGAAAATCTAGCCCGAATGTTTCTGACGCGCACGTCCGAAGCGCCCATTGGGAGTAGGGCTACGACACATCGTCTAAGGAGTACACCCCTTCTTACGCATGACTGTCTGCCATTTCGGCGTTTGTTAGATTGGTTTTGTCATGGGCTTTTATACAAACCCAGAAGCTCCTACGCAATGCAGGGCGGAGATACGATCAGGAGGTAGTGATAAGATAAGTCGACCGCTAAGCCGCATTCCCGAAACAGCAGAGAGAATGCGAGTTGAATGCAAACCCCAATTGAGAGAGGCGAAACACGCCAGCAAGGACGAAACCGAAGGTAAAATTGAAGACGGGAGACTTCTGGGGTGACCCGTAGAGACCTGACAGTGGGGAAAGGACGAAATACAGCGGCGTAGAGAGGTTAGAGGATGGCACGACAGGCGAAATCAGGCAGCCATGGCGATCTTAAGACGTGCAAGACGTGCAAAGGACGCAAGCGGGCGCAAAGGCCAGCAGCCAAGTCGTCCGACGTGGACCATGTAAGTGGTCGTGAAAGCAGGAGGCGACGATGGGCGAAGGTGGAGACGTGATGGGTCCATGTGGGAGAGAAGAGAGTGAGGAGCAGAGGATGAGAGACGACGGAAAGGGGCAGCAACAACACAGCACAAAACGAAATGTTGTAGAAACGTGACGAAAGGCAACCGCGGACTGAAACCAAAAGTGCGAAGGGGAGGACAGAGCGACGGACGTTGTAACCCGCAGTCAGCAGACGAGTAGCACCAAAACATGAAATCGAAATTACGAAATCAGCTGGGCGCGCATGAGGAAGTGTACCAAACAGGGGGGTTTCCAACCGTGAGAGGCAAAGGATGTTGCAGGCAGCATCGGGAAAAGCGACAAAAAGGTGCGAAGTCGGAGGCTCGAGAGGGGCGGACAGTGAGTAGGGAGACAGGTGAACCAAAAGGGGAGGAGGGTGAGAGGAAAGGAGGAAAGGCCAGTGAACAAACAGTTTAGCAAAGTGGCCGAGTGGAGTAGAAACACGTGATGTGAGGAGGGGCTTACGGCGCAATGGAAGCGACGAAACACGCAGAAACGACGAAACATGCTGAATAGGGAGACGTAAGGAAAGCTGCAAGAGAGACGGGAAACCGTGGGCGCAAGGATGGCGGAGGCAGGCAACCACTGAGCGCAGAGTAAACGGTCGTGAAGGTAGGTGGGGGATGTGGATTATAGTAGTAAATTGACTGCTAACCGATACACTGGTCCTTGTTACCATTTGTCAAGTGTCGTAAAAGGGATGGATACGTACGGAAGCACCCAGGGTTCTCAAGAGCGTACGGGCAGGTCGCCAAATGTTCGGAGGGCCCCAGAATTCCAAGAATCCCGCTTTCCAACCGACGGTCCCCACCACCGCCCATTCATCGTTATTCAGCGCAATCCCGACAGGGTCCACTATACTCCCCGCATCCCTTTCGAAATTGCTTTGCGTAGCGGCCACACGTTGGTACGCCATCAGTATCCTCGAGCTCTCGCTCCAGCTTATGCCACAACGTTCAGTGGTTGTCAAGGCCTTACCCTCGACTGCGTTGCCGTTGACCTCACCCGTCCCGTATTCTCTCATGGGCAACTGTGTACCGCTCTCTCCTGCGCTCGTACACAGAACGATATCATAGTCCGTTTGCCTCCGATTGAAACTGCCATTCCCAGTGTAATCTTATTAAGTATAACCTTTTCCTGCCTTGACTTCTACTTATGCCCTGCATCACCACCACTTGTGGCGTGTCACTGCGCGAGGGTGTGTCCGACCTTGCGTCTTGACACACTCCGACCCAGCCCGTTCCTCTCTCTGGCCTTCCTTCATCCACCAGAGGATACTGGCCCCGGGTTGCACCCAGACCGCCGTCAGCACATAATTTCGACTGACCGTCGTTCCATCACGTTCATCTTGGGCAATCCCCCACCTTGTGCCTTACTCGGCGGCATCAGAAGCACCGACCTCCCACCTCGAGCTTGGACATCTCCTTCCATGTAACCTGGGGGTTACCGTCTTCATCCGAGTACTCTCCGCCAGATACACATTCACATCTGGTAGCGCCTCTGCACC
Organism: Tulasnella sp. 403; assembly: GCA_019632305.1. Classification (NCBI taxonomy): domain Eukaryota; kingdom Fungi; phylum Basidiomycota; class Agaricomycetes; order Cantharellales; family Tulasnellaceae; genus Tulasnella; species Tulasnella sp. 403. The sequence goes on along the minus strand of WSTW01000227.1, from coordinate 3,707 downwards.
GACTATGACCATAACCATCGGCCTCGTCGCTCTGGTGCTTGCTGTACCACCTCTTTGTGCCGTGATATCACTTCCCAAATCACCACTAGATTATCCGTTTGATCCTTGTCGCCCAACCGTTTGATCCAGCTGGTGTCACTAGCATCCTCGTAATCGCCGATCTCGACAATCTAGAGCCACATTATGCATGAACCAATATCTGACCTCGCCCGGCAATAATGCAATGCGATGCTCATGAGATACATCGCTCATTCGTAGCCAGTTACTTGATTCGAGTATGAATTGTTTATAGGCCTCAAAACCGGCACTTTCATCATCCATCGAGGGCTGCGGCACTCTATGTGCGGCTTCTGCTTGCTGAGGTCCCGACCAACGCGTCCACCACTTGCCTCAGGGGCTTTCGCTCCATCACTGCCGTCGTCTGACACATCCGTTGTGTTACTCATACTCCGCCACGAGCCCCGATCAAACCAGTGTTAATGTGTCCGCCAATCGCGAACCATCTTGGAGGTCTTTGGACTGGAGATAAGGTACGTATATAGGAGATTAGTTACCAAGCTTGGGACATGGCGATTAAAGAGTGTGGGACGAACAGCACAATGGAAGAGGATGCTCTAGAATCGCTCGGGCTGGCCGTCACTGGGCTGAAAGTTTTCGAGCGTTTTGTCGAGGTTAATCAATCTATATCTCCGGATATCTCCGGAGAGGACAAATAAGGAAATGTTCCACCTCCTGACTTTACTACAGCCATGCTCTTCCTTTGTTGTCCGCCCCAGCTGCCGCAGGTTGCCGAAACCACCTGAGGGGTGGGAACGGAATCATCAATATAAGGACCTTCAGTTACTGGCGGACTCAACGAGGTAAGCTCTTCTCGCTAGCACTCCGCTCGTAATGTCCTCCCACCCCCGTCAGGTAAGCCGCGACATTCTCCATGTCTTCCCAACCCTCAAATCGCCCTTCAATTATTCAGCCTCGATGGGTCGAGAAGGGAGGTTCCCCCAGCGATCAAGATACTAGTTGGAAACTTGACACACGTCGTTTCGCCCAGGTTTGCCTTCACTCTATTTGCTGTTTAGAGGCTGATGTGCCCTATTATATTAGTTACCGTCTCCTCCAGATATTCCACGGCCAAACGTACTAGCGACAGTTCTTCCACAGAGAGCGCCCAGGATATCCTCCGTACGTAGACAGGTAATTTGTCTGCATGATAAAATTTGCTGAATCAGGTGCTATACCACCTTTCTAGCAGCAGCCGAGTGCATTGGCTACTGATGCAGTGGTTGGATCTGTGACCACCAATGCCCAGCTTGCCACAGATGAAGCACATCTGGCAACACTTTCCGTCAGTAAGCTTCTAGTGTCGTGGTGGTTGATCCGCCTTTAAACTGGCTTTACTTATGGATAGTCGGACGTGCTTCTTGAGCTGGAAAAGAGCCTTGATGATGACATAGCAAGACTGAGCCGTGAAAAGGAGGCAGATTCTACACCTGCCTTGTCATCGGGTCACAAGTACCGTGCAAAACGCCCTGCAGCAGGTGGACCCCCTAAGAGTCGGGGGGCGGCGCGTAATCGGTTGATAGTGAGTTGATATTTGAGCCTTACATACACCCTGCTCAACCATTTTCTAGGACGATGTTCACAAGTTTAGCTTAAGTTGTCTGGGTGTTCAAAGGATACGCAACGATCCTCTCTCAAAGCCCATAGTGACGCGCCTTCCACCCCCTCCCGATAATCCAGATGGTCCCCCCCCAGTAGGCATCCAGAATTTTAGATATGCGTGGAATAGGTCCAAAAGCCACTATTACAACCAAGCGGCAGCCAGGAATATTGCAACCGCTATGATTGATGCGCCCGATCTCCCTTACACTCAGAAAGACTTGCGGACGCTACAATCTGCGTTCCTCACGTATGCCGATCGTACTCTGAGGAAACTATACGACTCTCAGTATGAAGGTCCTCAGCATCCCTTGCACGACTTTAGCCAACAGCAGACGGCCAATATGCAGCACCGCAAAGCAATGGTGAGTAAGGTCTAGACTGCAATACAGTTAGTCTGCTCATATACATACTTGGCACACAGCTATTCCACCATCGACGTGAAATACTCTCCTCCCAACCAAGTCTTGTACCATACCTCACCACTCTTGATCGCCTGTCGATCGCTGGGATGAGTTCTGATGAAGAGGATTTTGACAGCACTTTGGGCAAGCGATACCTCGTGGCCAAGAAACCATGGAGAGCCCCCATCGTCACCGAATTCTTGGAGACCATCGACAGATTTGGCCAGGCCGTACGGACTGAGTTCCGTGGTCAGGGTCCTAGAGTTCGAATCCGGCACGAGAGCCGTGAGAGCACGTCACGAGCTCTACCCGGTCTACCCAGCAATGCATACTCGGATCAATTCCTTGACGACCTGGAGGAGTGGGAGTATGACATGTTAGAGATCGACGAAGATGAATGCGACTTTGCCTTGCCTGATTGGGTTCATCGGTACGAGCGCACCAACAACAGCAGTTTACAACAGCACTAATGCCATAATCAGACGGATTTCAGGAGATAAAACAGTCCAAGTTACAGCGATGGATACCCGCGATTAACCCAACACTCAGAGCTACATCTCTTACATTTCGAAGTTACTAAACAGCAGTAAAAATGCATTGAATTACCATTGAGGCACGAGTGACGACCCCATAGCACTTGAACAAATACTAATCATCCATGCGGGAAGGGCGATCGCACCGGTTCTTCTTGCTGGAAGTGCGGGGGATGAGCCTGCTGGCTACAGCCACCTTGTTGATGGTACGGGACGCGACGTGCTCGCGATCGTTCACTGCCTCGACATGACCCCTTCGACCCTGGCTTCGCTCTAACATCTAACGAAAAGTCCCATCTTGCCCATGTAACCCGCCACACAGTCTTTAGATGTTTGCCGTGCAGGTAACGCCTCCAAGGTCTCGCAGTTTTCCAGAATAGTCACCAACGATTTACTGAATCGTCTCAATCACCACATCACATTCTGTCGGAATCTCACGTACCACACGGGTTCATTTTCTCGACCAGTCTCGAAGTCTACCCGGTTGTAACACTCGAGCGTAAGGTCCTGACGGATCCACTTACAGCAGCTGGTATGAATGATAACTCTCCACAACTGGAGTAAATGGTCTTTCTGCGAATGCGCCGCGACCTGCAGCCTTACGATCTTATCGAATTATGGTTGAATTTACTATCTTGCACCTGTAGGCTGTGTCTCCTCTTCAGGGGTTTGTGAGCTCAGGTCATGGTGCGACACGCTCACAGGCGGGTATTGGACTTGCATTGGATGACCTAAATTGTAAGACGGTCGACCTCGTATTCCACATTTCAGCTCCAGACCACCCCATTCAGTTCACGTCATATAGCATAAAAACTCTCCGATTTGACCGGAAGGGGTCTGTATCCAAAGCGTCTCCAGCACCAGTGTTCAGGTTTTGCGTCAATGCCGGGTGCACCTACAGTTCGGCATCAACCGGGTGCCAATTCTACATTTTAGGCTAGGCGAGTCTTTACCTGAGCATCGTATATATATGTCCGAGAGTTCTATGCCTATCGGAGGGACCTAGCGTCTTATCAGTTAGAGCGTCCGGTGCTCGTCACGTCGTAGACAAACAGACCACGATTTCTGTTCCGTCCGACCGACCGCTTCAATCTCAACCAGCTTGTCCATCGCC
>WSTW01000226.1:0-23080 GCA_019632305.1 Tulasnella sp. 403 | reverse complement strand
GTTTCAAAGTGGCAGCATCTTCTTCCTCGACCTGGTGTCTTCTCCTTGCTGACATCGTGGTTGAGAAAAAACGTGATGTTATAAGAAGTTCGACGGCGTCTTCGGTCGCCGGGCTTTTATGGCCGTTCCCCCGAAACCGGGCTCAAGAACGCGGAAGCCACTCTGCAAATGTTCATCGCACGGTTCTCAAGGTGAGTTAAGGTGGCTCAGCCGACAATCATCCCATAGGAAGTCCAGCAGTATCGTACAAACAATAGAGCACCATGTAATCTAATCCAGACCGATTCTAGTGTTGGGCGGCACCCTTGTGGCCTGACGCAACATGATAGATATTGTAAGAGAGACTGAAAAGTGCGTTAGATTTCGTAAGGACATTAGGTTCAAGCGGACGTACCAGAAAACCAAGATACAACTTCCATAAATAGCCAATGCGAATGCCGACCATAGTTTACGTTGCGATCTCGAGGAGTCATTTCGGAACAGCTGTGTAGAAGATGCATCAGTATGGGACGGTATGCGTCTACAAGTTTGACAAACCTTGAAATAGAAAAATCCGGGAAGGATAAATGAAATTGTCGTAGAACCGGTGGAACCAACAAATGATAAGACTGAATAGGGAACCAACGTAAGTCATCTTTCTGTATCAGTCCAGGGAATGATCCGTACCCATCTGAAGGTCGTTGACGAAGAAGGCAGTTGCGTAACCCAATACAACAATGCCAACCGTAAGGGCAATGTGTTTCCGGTAGCTGACATCTGGACCGCCATGGTCGGGGTCAAATTCATCAGGGATGTCGGTGTCCTCATCTAGTTCCCCTGTTGGTGGAGGAGGTTCTTTCCTACTGGTGTCAAAGACCTTGACTAAGCAGTTGCGACAAGGGTGGACCTGTAATGGATAGCTGAACATGACGAGAACGATGATCGCCAGTTGTCCGATAGAAATGAATAATGTTGTCGATGGGTACATCGCGATGATGTTTGACCCGACCTAAGTTCATGCGGGGCTGTCGTCAGATATACCATAAGAAGTAACACCGGAACAAGGTACCTTTGATCCAAATGTCAGGTAGCCAAAGACTGCGACTATTTCATAAATGAATGCCGCCGTCCCTATCGAGGTCCCAACGACAAGGTTCATCCGCTTCTGGGTATTCTTGTAGAGTTCATTGTAAATCGGGAACAACTGAGGTTCATGGAAGGGTGAGCCGGCGTCCATTACCTCAATTGCGAGAAACTTACATTCTGAGCGCATGTGTATGCGAAAACTTGAACAGGGAAAGTCGAAAGGAAGGATCCCGTAAATTTGAATAAATGGATTTCGCCAGCAGGGGTAGTCCCCTCCAAAGGATGGTAATAGCAAAAGATCACGACAATAACCAAGTATACCATCGAGAATAAGGCAATATAAGAAGTATGCCTCAGGCTATCCAATTTCTTGAGGAAGCACAACGGAGCCAGTATGGTCATGAACAACGAAACCCAGGTCCGTCCACTGACAGCCCATGTGGGAAGGGCCGTATCGGGGGAGAGCAGGTGGAACATGGTTTTGAGTACTGACGGTGCCAGCCCTTTGATAATGATAAGGTAGCTGTTAGGTGCATCCGAAGGTGCGTCAGAAGAACATGTGCCCTGTAAACGCGACAAAGCAATGCCACACACCTGATGCTAACACCAAAACATTTCGTTGCAATAGCCGCATCCAGGAATAGAGCAGCCTTCGGGAATGTCAGCTGAGCTATGGCAAAGAACGACGACTTCCGGTGCGGTGCACGTGTCGCACAAACGGACAGCAAATGCAGACCGAAAGCAGCGACTATGCCGCTGAACAGGCATGTTATCATACCTGGAATCACTCCCGACGATGCCATTGCCTAAGGGGAAGAGATACACGATAAGCATGCAGCAGCCTAGCTAACGTGCGAGGCTGTGGACAACCACTCACCAACGGGAAGGTCAGCATCCCGGTCCCAACGATGGTGTTCAAGAGGTTCCCAATACCACTGGCGAGAGTAGCGGTGCCTTCCCTGAGGTCGTCGTGAGCCTCTGTTACGGCCTTCCGAGGCCCACCGAGGAGTGGTGATTGAGAGTCCTCGCCTCCCCCAACGAAATGGTCCCCATCGTCCGTGTCGACATATACGCGAGCCTGGTAAGTTTGCGAGTCCGGAGGGTTCACGGGAGGTGAAGGTGACCGTGCCATTGGGGGAAGTTCAGTAAGGGGGTAGTGTTCAGATATCTTGACCCCTGCCCGGAGCTAATTGTAATATTGCGTGATGGTGGTTTGACAAAGCGTATGGATCGACGCAAAGGCAATGCTGTCTCGGTGGCCGGGTATACCCTAGCTAAATACGAAGGTAACGAGGGACGAAGTGAGGGATAGAGTAGTCAGGGGTATAAGCTGTCGTCGACTCTAGTCCAAATTAGAAGTGCAAAACGCGCCGTACCAAACACCGATGTTCGCTGGGTCGTCCCTTCCGATTCGGACTCGTATTCAGCGACGACGGCCCAACTACTTCGACGCCTCTCGGGGAAGATACCCCCTTCAGTTGTTACCTGTGAGGGCGTGGCAATATATATGGTGCCTCATCAGCCCGGGTTTCATCTCTGACTGATCATCTCCAGGTCGCGTCTGGTCATTTGTTTCCTTGTCCCGACACAAGAACAGTCCATCATTACTCTAAGTGCTTCTACTTGACTCGAGGTGCGGCGTGTTTTTTATTGCCCTTCGTTGGAGCACTGCGCCTCATTTCCCCCTACGGAAATTCCATTAGTAATTTAGCATTCTTATAGGCAGAGGTTTGGATATCAATACCTTACAGGACTCGTACGTGGCTTCTGGTCCGGTTCCGATGCAGTCAGGTGAGCTCTCTGTAAATTGTGTCATGGTGCGTATCTCGATGCTCACCTCCGACCCCGCATCCATTATACAGCCAAAATGAAGGCCATCAGCCCCGATGCAACGACGCCCACAACGATCAAACCACCTCTTATCCCAACTAATACGGTCTCAACAAAGGACGGGTTCAGCGTAAGAGCGAGGATTGACCCATCCTTGGCAAGTATCCTTCCGTGCATCCAGTCGCATTTCTCATTCACTCTACTCAGCCTGTCTCAGATGTCATCAGACAACTCTGTTCGAACCTCAAGGTGTCAGATCATCCTGCCCTCTACGCCCTTCGCGACGAGCAAGATGAGTTAGTGACTGACGAAAACCTACGAAGAAAAATCAAAGACAAGGTCAATTTGAAGTGCGTCTATGGCGTTACATTGTGTCGTATGGCATCTCTAATAACTCCTTATGCAGGCTAGTCAGTTCTCCCGTGCTGGAAGCAGTAGATATTATGGAGAAGCTAGCCGCTAGGGAGGACAAGTCTATGAAACTAGCTCTTTTCTCCCTACAGAGATATATACAGGTGAATAGACTACACCATATTCGGTAGACTTTCCTTTGTTCATGTTTTATAGGAAGAACAATTCTCTAGCGAATTTCTAAAGCGTCAAGGTTTGGCAGAACTGCTACGCGTTATCAACATCAGTCACGGCAACACCCTCGCAGTATGCATACCTACGTCCCTCTTTCAGAAAGTTTGCTAAATTTATTTTACTGCAGTACGCATTGAAAGCACTACAAAACTTGATGTCTCTGGACCATGGATGGTCTGAGATACCTCGCCCTTTTATCTCTCGTTTGATCGATATACTCTCAAACGACCAAAATCTGGTCAATGTCTCTCGTCCTGCCACGTCTATCTTGAAAAGGCTGGTTGAAGCGGACCCCCGATTTGCTCCGCAAGCCACGTCCCCTGCCAGTTCGGCGTTAGCTAAGACAGCCCTTACCTCCGTGTCGAAAAGCAACGCCGCCACCACGAGCAAAAGTAACCTACACGTCTTGACTGGAGCCAAGGCCGCCAAAGTTGGCATCTGGAACTATGGATTTGACCTCGTCTTTGACGAGATGAAGGCTCAAAGTGCAAGAACACAAGTCAGCGACTCTGAAACGCCCATCAAGGTTCTGGAAACAGTTGTTAAGAGGTTGTCAAGCGGGGACTCTATGATGGCTATGGATAGGTGCGGGACCTCTCCTACGTTCGTTTCTGCAAATTTGAACCAGCTGTTGGCATTTCAGTATGCTTCTGATCAACTCCTTGCTGAAGAATGCTACGGATTCTCGCTGGGAAGAGTTAGCAAACGAATTAGAGCGCCTGAACGTGCGAAAGGCTGTGGTGGTTAGTTCGGTTGTGGCGTTTCCATTGGCACAGCGTGATGACATGGTGACGACAACAGCGGTTGACCTCTTTGACAACGACAGAAGACCTAACGTCATCGGTATTGGAATTCCAAGCCAACCTGGTGTCCCTTGCCTACCGACGGAAGACAACTCCTGTTGATCCTAATTCTCCCAATGTTCGGAAAGCATTGGACATCATCTGGAGCGCCGCCCGGATACCTCCTCCGTCCGACGAAGCCATTCCCGATGGGCGTAGCTCGCGCGCGAACTCTAGTGTTCGTAGTATAACTTTGGATAATATCTCCATTCAGAGAAGTAGCAGACAGTGGGTAAAGCTAGGTTTTGACAGCGAGGACCTTCGAGTGGAGTTTGCTGCCGTTGGCCTACTCGGCCTCGATTGCCTTGTAGGGTTCAAGGCTCTTCCATTCTGCCTCATCTCACTTATTCTGTTTCCAGCGTATTCTTGCGACCGTTTCTCCAGATTACTTCGCGGAGGTACGCCACTGACCTTGATAACGCGAACCTCCTCGCTAAACCTGTGTTGCTAGGTCCATTTGGAACAGCTATCACGCCCCAGTGAACGCCGATGTCCTGTGGCAAAAGCTTCTAACGAAATCGTGGAGCTCCTTTCGCAACACTATCATATCTTTGCTCCGGGGTGTTAGTAACGCAGAGAGTTTGCCAAATCGCCTTGACCTGACCACCTGGCACTGTAGATTCGACGTCTTCTTCGTTCCAGCCATATTTTCTATGGATGCATCGCGTGCATAACCTCGCCCTCAAATTCTTTTTACGGTATGTGCGGTAGCCAACGCCCGGGATTTTTGTCCTGATTTGACCTTTTCCTAGGATATGGAACGAAAGTGGCGCAGCAACGGCAGATTTTCCACGAGTAGCTGCTTTAGTGCAGAGCCAGTAAGTTGGTCCTCACTCGGCTTTTCAGAGTCACCGAACCGGATTGTCCGCAGAATAAAGTATGCTCTGCGGGATGAGACACGCCCTTGGCATGAGGTCGAACGCGACTTCCTTGAAAGCGAATACAGAGAAGTTCGAGAGCGGCAAATGAGGGAACTAGAACTCGAAGATGACCTGCTGAATAAACCGCCAGTTCGGTTGGTAATAGACCCTTCATCTGCAGAGTGCTCGGAACTTATGCTCCACCAACTTAGGACACTACGGGCCAAACTCTACAAGGAGTCGTTCGAATACGTCCGGAACCAACGAATTCAGTGCCTCGTGCAAGGAGCTTGGTTCGTGAATGGTAATCCTATACCTCCAACGGGTTCCCCGCCTAGTCGCGAGAGCTTCTCTCTGAAGCGATTACCAAGGCACTGGCGCTTCATGCGGTTGGTATGTCTTCAGGAATATTGTTCTACAGCATCCCAATTCGCAACCTTTCCTGATACATACATTGACATGTGTCCAGGATAAGAGCATGCGGTATCTTCATTATATCGACAGCGCCGTGAAAATTCCTATTCGCAGTGGGTTGGAAGATCTACCTGAAAGAAGTTAGTCGCTTTACCACGTTTCCTCATATCGCTTTCGAGCTTCTGACGATTCTGCTATTCTCTCCTAGTCGATGTCTCGCATATTCTTGAGGTAGTATTGAACACTTGCGCCTTACCGCCAAATATTCACCCGGGTGGAACGGCACCTCCGGATCTACCGACGACGGGTTCCCCGCAGGTTGCATCTCCCCTATCGTTCTCTCTGATGAGCACTCGAGGGGGTTCATTGGCTGACCTTGTTGCCGAGAACTCTACGAGCTTTTCCGACTGGATCGATGGGTTCAACATGCTTCGCGGCGACCACTTCTCCACCAAGGAAACTGCCGAGTTCGTCCAAAGCCTCACCGAAATTGGGCTAAAGATAAAGTTGTTAGACCTTTCGGGTGAAAAGGTCGAGATACCAAATACCCTCCCTCCGCCTCCGTTGCCGAGTTCGACGGATTTCTTTTTCTCGGACTATGACTAGTCGGTCTCTGTTTGTAACCTAGACTCCCTTTCGCGTTCGGTGGCATATTATTTAACCTTGCATCTCGGGTTCATATTACCTCGCAAGAAGACGGTGCATGTGGAATGTACGCGTGTTACAGGAATCCATACCGACATATGTATAGGCATCATTTATTTTCGGCGGCCTAACACACAATTTTCCACATTAGAAGCTCCTCAGCGGATCCCGCTTCTTTCGGCCACGGCTGCTCGCGCTTCGCCCTCCATGGTGGCCCCCACGCCCGGCACCTCGGCCCCTGCCCCGGGGTGCCTTCCCGCGTCGCTCGTCACGCTTTTCGAGAGGAACGGTGCTCCGCCCACCCTGGGGGGCAGGAAGAGCCCCGGTACGAGGCAAGAGGTAGTTTGGAACGTGTCTCAGCTCGGGCTGTATCCGCATAGGATTGAGGGGCCTGTCGTGACGGAGGTATTCCAAATCCAGCGGGTTGTCCTCGAAATGGGCCTGATGAACAGGTGAGCTTGGCAACCCCCGACAGAATTACATAAAGTCATACCTTGAGTTTGGTTGAATTCAGCATCTCCATCTTCAGTTCGCTTAGGCGAGCTTCGCGGATAGCCTGCTTCGTGACTGCCCGAAGTGCGCCGTCCATTCGGTACCTGAAGGACTCGACTTGTTGCATATCAAATGCATATTCCTTCAGTGTACCGCCACGCCCGCGTTGTTCGACTTCGACTGTATCGAAGACGTCCTCCTCGGCGGTGTCGCCAGGGTATCGCAGCTGGGCTTCCTTTGCACGCCGGTCAGAGGGAACGACAAACGAAAGCGCAACACCGCTCCGCCCTGCACGAGCTGTCCGACCAACCCGATGTGTGTATGCCTGCGCAGTGTGAGGGAAATCAAAGTTGATCACGCAAGCGACGTTTACGAAGTCCACGCCTCTGGACACGCCGTACTCTTCGCCGTGGCCACGTCGCCGGCGCTTGCCACGCTTTTCCTTGGGATTCGGGGAGTCGTGCCGCTTCCGCTTTCCTTTTGTGTTCGAGGAAGATTCGACGGGTTCGCCTTCGCCACCCAGTTCCTTGTCCTCATTCTCGTCCTCTTCATCGTTTGAATCCTCGTCTACGTCTTGAGGACGTGGAATTCCGTGAGTGATAGCTTTCGTTAGCGAGCGAACCACTTACCCTGCTTTGCGTCCCTCTCAGCGGTGGACGCCGCGTCTCCATTGCGGGCTAAGGAAACGCCGCTCTCGTCGGTGGCAATGATGTACTGATAGACTCCTCGATTGAATTCCTGTACGATGTGATATCTGGGATAAGAGTCAGGCTTGGGTGAGTTCCTCCTGTGGCTCGGCAGAGGAAAATCAGGCTCACCGTGAATTGAGCGGCAACTCCGCATTCAGCACACAGGCACCGATACCAAATTGTTCAAGGAACAGCTTTAGACGGTAAGACCGCTCTGTGCTATTGACGAACAGGATGCATTTGCCTTTGATAAGTTTGAGTTTTAATATAACGTAGATTAAGAGAAATTTGTCGACTGCGGAGCACCTGGTGGGGAAGAGCCGTTAGAGAATACCATACGGCTGTAAAGTGGCGACAAACCGAGCATAGAACTGGGTCAAGTTCGAATCTAGATCGTCACTCTTTTCTAGGCGCAGAATTGCCTAATAAGGTTTTAGTAGACAACCATGCTAAGGTGCCGGAACTGGCTCACCGGATCACGTAACACGAGCCCTTGCAGAGCTGAGACATCTTCGGTCATAGTTGCGCTCATTAGGAGCGATTGACAGTGCTTCGGTGGCGGGTAATCCTGAAGGATTGTCCGGACGTCTTCATCGTGTCCATAGGAAAGTATCAAGTCCGCTTCGTCGATGACTAGGGTCTCGACATGTTGAAGAGTTATTGACTAATGAAATGGAGTGGTATGCGTAAATCTGCCAATGCAGTAATGCGTCACTCACGCTGGATTTCAAATACGGCAGAACCCTGGCGGGTGTGCCGACGATCACATCAGGTTGGTCACTCAAGACTAACCTAGATGCATCAATTTGTCAAGAAGCTATCTTTCAAGTCGAATTGCCAATTTACTGACTGTTGGACGTGCATGGAATTGCCGCCTGCAACGTTCATAACCGCCACTTCCTTGTCGCAATAACAAGCAATAGATTTCATGTGCGATGCAGTTTGCTCGGCCAGCTCCCGTGTGGGAACCAAGATCAAAGCCCGGATGCCATGGTGGGCTTCGCTCGAGGATGAAGACTAATGTCATCACAACGTTAGAATAAGGAAGCCAGAGTACTGGCGCGATAATCTCACTAACGCTCTTAGCAGTCAGGATCTTTTGAACAATCGGTATACAATATGCTGCCGTCTTTCCAGTCCCAGTTCTTGCCCTCGCAAGTATATCGCGACCGGAAAGTGCCAAGGGAATGACCTTGCCCTGGACAGGTGTAGGCTTCACAAAACCAAGATCCGACAACGCCCGAAGGATACGGGTATCGAGGATATTCGAAAAAGAGCTGAAAGAGCTGTGTCGGGGTGCCATAGTACCGTTGCCGCCGCCGTCGATAGATTGCACTTTAGACTGGGCCGGTGAAATTTCTCGGGCGCGTCAATAACAACAAACACGTTACATACTCAACAGCCTGGACAACGCCCCCACTCGCACGCCAGTGATCTACCGCCCATTTAGCACGGAACGAACTTGAATAGTATATTGTTGGAACAGTTTTTGTGTCAACTCTGTATCGGAAGGGCATATTTTGGGCGTTATGGGAGCACAGTTTTCTTCAAGCAAATCCCTTGTATCTTCACAGCACACTCTCAAGCCCACAGGAGTTTCCCCAGTTCTTGTTATCCATGGAGGGGCAGGTAGGTTGTCATAATCCAACTACCTTAAAAGGGTATAGTGAGCCCCACATTTGTCAGGTACCATGTCGAAAGAAGGGTGTGTAAAGCTCTGTCCATCAACCGCGATTGGTACTTGATACTGCTCTCAGGTCTACCCCAGAGCAGCAAGAGGAGTATCGTGAGGCACTGCGACAAACTCTTATGACCGGATACAAAATATTGCAAGACGGTGGAGAAGCCATGGATGCGGCTGTCGCAGCCGTGGCTTTCATGGAAGGTTTGTCTTGGAACCCCTGCACACGGGAATGCCGCTAATATCAAATTGGATCAAGATTGCCCACTTTTTAATGCTGGAAAGGGTGCCGTTTTTAATATCGAAGGAAAGGTAAGCACGGTTCGCCAGCGTAGCTCATGTTCATGTCTCAACACGTGAAGACCCCAGAACGAACTCGAATGCTCCATCATGCTGTCGAAACCACCAGACTCTCATCCAGAGATCCCCGCGTCTCGTAGAGGGATGGCTCTCGCGTTACTCACTCACATACGAAATCCATCCAAAGCGGTCCAGGCGCTCCACCTCGAACCATCCCGAGCGCCTCATGCGACACTGTCAGGTCCCGCAGCTGAATCCATCGCTGAAAGCCTCGGAGTCGATATGGTAGACCCTAGCTACTACTTTACAGAGGCTCGTTGGCGCGAGCACCGGAGAAAGCTAGGCCTGCCTGAAACACCCTTCCCTGACGGCCGATCTTCTGGCGGATCTTCTCCGATCCCCGACCTGGATGAATTGTCTCAAGGGACAGTAGGTGCCGTATGTCTCGACGCCAGAGGATGTATATCGACCGTGACCAGCACAGGCGGCAAGACCAACAAACTTGTCGGACGACTAGGTGAGTACCGACTCCTTGGTCCTTGTACGCCCATTTCGGTTAATCAAATGTCCCTAGGCGACACGCCGACATTTGCAGCAGGATACTGGGCAGAGGAGTGGACTCCTCGAGGCGGCTGGCTACGCACCAGATGGCAGCAACTGACCGGGAGGGGGCATCGCGCGGTTGGAGTCTCTGGCACCGGCGATGGAGACGTAAGGAGTCACTGATAACCACATCCACGGACCTTATCACCATGACAGCTGACTGGAAATCTTCCGGCACCTTATATAGTACTTCCTTCGAATGGCTTCGGCGTACACCGTTGCCGCCCGAATGAAGTTTAAACACGAATCCCTCGAAAAGGCCTCCTCCCGCGTGGTGCGCGAGCTGAAAGCCAATGGTGGGCTTGGGGGTCTCATCGCTGTGGACGATCGAGGACACGGTAAGGCATTGCCGCACAGAAGGGACGGGAAATCGATAGCTGACCAATACCATAAGTCGCAATGCCACTGAATAGCTCAGGGATGTTCCGTGGTCAGATTCGAGAAGACGGAAAGCCAAGAGTTGCTATTTTCCGTGATGAACAGCTGGAGTGAGTGGGTACGGCCATCCCTGGGGTTGTTGCACATGCTTCATGCATCGCTCGCGGCGTTCCAAGTCTCCTACCCGATGCATCCCTATCGAGAACTGCCGTTGCTTGCCATAAGCTTAGTGATCCGGCGTTTCCACTGGCTATACTATTACGACCCAAGAAAACCGGTGGTATATTGCAAAGGGATACATGGCTGAGGGTATACTACAGTGCGATGTCTTATGAATGCACAGCGTCAAGTCTAACGGCCCAGTAAGGCTGAAAAGGCGCTTTGCGCAACGATCTTCTTCATTATGGTCGGTTCTTCCGCTGCGCACGACGAGACAGATATTAGCGGGGTCGAAGGAAGCAACATAATGTTTCTCGCGCTTACGTTCCCCTAGATTCTCGTCCTTGACCTTCCGCTTCACGCTGTCCATGACTTCGTTAACCGCCGAACGATCCAGATCGTCCCTCGCCTTCATGAGTGCCTCGACAAATTGTAAGTTCGGGCCATGCTTCTTGGCAAATGGCCAGTACGACAGGAACACGAGACTCTTGGACGCCGTGAGCAGCGAAAGGATCAATTCGATGACATCGAACTGGTCTTCAACTTCCTTTGCTGGCTTGTGCGAGCAGAATAGCGGGAACGCCTCGCTCATGTCCTCTCGGATGCGGTCGGCGGCCGCGGGCATGCGTAGTTTGGAAGACCGTCGTAACGCGTTGAGATATGTGATCAAGAAGGTGTCGATCAGATCGGTCACCAAGAGTTCGAGAAGGGAGGGGTTCAGATACGCTTGGTAGTCGCCCAAGTAGTCCCTCATCGTCTCCACGACCTGGGCCATGGTTCCGTCGTACCAGCTCGGCGTGAAGAACGATTTGAACGCATTCTTGAGATCGTTGAATATGAGGTCAATAAGGGTTTGTGTGCATTTCTTTGCAACGTCGAGGTAGCCGTCTATCGCGTCGTTCATTCGCTCTACAATGATGCCCTTGTACTTCCCTCCTACGCGGGGCTCCAAGCGTGCGCTCAGCGCTTCGGCGAAGTCTGCACATCTGATCTGGTCGTTTGCCACAGCGATCACATATTCCACAAGTCCGCCAGGGGCTTCCTCCGGCTTCTCGACAAGCCGCTTGTACTCCTTTTCGATCAGCTTCATCCACTGCTCTTGGTTACTGCGCATGACACGGCTGCTTTCTGTTACAACCTGCGCGAGAATGGAGCTCTGACCGCTCTCGATGGCAACGTCGACCTGCTGGTTGATTATCTGGAACATGAGGACGGCGCCGTCGAGGCCGTAGAGGTTCTCGCTGTCGAGTTCAGGGGGTTCCTGACGAGCAGCAAAGGCATCCATGTCCGACGTCATCGCGTTTCCGGTCCACTCGTCTAGCTTCTTGACGATAAGCTTGAGATAATCGTCGATGAGTACCTGCTCCTTCCCATCCAGTAACGGGGGCTGCAGGAAGTCTGGATCGATCTCCAACTCGTCCATGCTCTCGCGGTACTCCTTCAACCAGGCGTGGAGCGTTAGAAGGAACGCAGCATCAGGGTTGTTGTCCACGATCCGACGTATCGTTTCGTCGAGGGATTTATGGTACTGCTTCATGTAGAATG
Source organism: Tulasnella sp. 403 (assembly GCA_019632305.1). Taxonomy (NCBI): domain Eukaryota; kingdom Fungi; phylum Basidiomycota; class Agaricomycetes; order Cantharellales; family Tulasnellaceae; genus Tulasnella; species Tulasnella sp. 403. The sequence continues at coordinate 10,992 of WSTW01000226.1, read as the reverse complement.
CGAGGATGTTGTAGTCCGGCGGGAAGAGGGGCACAACACCGGACTTGATGCGGACAATGTCTTTCCACATCCATTTCTGAAGATTCTCGAGGAATGCAGCTGGGCTGTCCTTATCCTGCTCATACGCGCTGTTAAACGCTTCTTTTATGGATTCGGTAACCTTGCTCATCATGGTGGAACGGTAGTGCTTAATCCGTCGGGAATCAGCAATCATGGATTTGAATTTGGACGCCGCATCCATCCTCGCGGCTTTCTTGACCAGCTTAATGGCGATGGCCTGGAAGTACAAGAAGGGTCAACATGGAAGGAACAAACATGTGCAGACGTCATACAGACCTTCTCGTCCTCGCGACCTTCGACCTCTGCAATCTTCACCAGCCGGACGATAACAGAGCCGTTGCCTGCCCGCACTATTGGCAAAACGTTGCGAGCAATCTCCCAGATATATTCCTCGAACGCGTTTAATTGTTTGTTTAGGGGCTCGAAGTATCTTGTGAGAGTGATGCGTGCGTCTGTCGAAGTCGTCTTGGCCTGGTGCATCATTTGGTTGCGGAAACTCTCGAGTTGCGTGAGCTGCAGGTGGATAGCGAGGAGATTCGGCGCCGGACCGAGTATGTCCTGGCGATCCGACTCCAGCATGTGGGCGACGACATCGAGTTTGTCATAGAGTTCGGTAAGATTTAGAACCATCTCGTCCGTCTGGGCAAAGTTCCGGTGGACGAGCGAGACCTGACCCGGGGGAACGAGTGCCCGGAGATTAGCGCCAATATTTCCTATGGGCCCAGTGGTCGGCTCACCCGACTGATTTGATCAAACATTGTAACGTCAGTAGCCGTATCTCGACAAGCCTTGTCGATGGAAGCCATTTCGTCGCGAATGGTTTGGACATTGTTTCTCGTGCCAAACAGTTTCTTGAGACCGTCTCGAGTAGCGTCAAGCTGTTCCTTAACACCACTCTTGAGTTTCGCATCTATGGACGCCTTCTCTTTGGCGAGCTTTTTCCGGTATGCAGCAATCTTCAGCAAGTCATCAGGAGACTGGAAAAATTCTGAAAGCTCTCTCGACACGAGGTGAGGTTCAGCTGTAGGGGCCATGGCCTACAAGGGTGTAGCGTGCGGTGATGGGGAGGACAAACGGGCAGGACCGCTGAGCGCTGTGCGGTGTGAAAGTCCGATGTTCATGCGTTTCGGCGTTCTACACCACGGCAATGCACTCAAGCCGTGGGCGGGCAAGCCTCTGGACCCAGTATCTGCAAGAGGTAGTCTATCTGGAACAGCGCACTAACCCAAGATTGCAAGTTCAGATAGGGAATGGTGAGGCCGGGTTGTCCCATTGAAGGACTCGGAACTAGCAAAGACGTCAGGACATCCCCATACGTTACGAAAATACGGGTAGGGTGGAGGATAACATGATACAGTGATCGAAAACTAGGGGCCAAACTTCCGTGTATTCGTCCACAAAGCTCATCTCCCTGTGGGGCTAGCACTGCGCCGCCTCTGTTGGTTACCCCGTCTCGAGAATCGCGGAGGGTTCGTTGGAGGAAGGATGAACGCAAAATCACACTGGACTTCCTGGTCGAGTAATCGTGTGCCGTTTGCCTCATCGATGGCCCGCTTGGCCTCGGAGTGTGTCTCGTACTCGACAAGTGCATAGCCCTATGTCGACCGGCAGATCCGACCACATGATGAGCAAGGCCAAAAACAAAGTTGACGGGCCGACTTACTTTGACGTAGCCAGTGCGTCTGTCTAGATTGAGGTGTAAGTTTTTAATTTCACCAAAGTCAGCAAATTTGTCCTGGATATCGTCTTCGGTCGCTTCTTCGTGCACGTTTGTTACAAGAACTATCCATCCTTCAACGGCTGAAATGACGCGCGCGGGTGGGCAAACAAAGCAGCGTGAGCGGCTGGATGGTGTCAAAAAAAGCGTAATAAAGACTGACAACGTGCGGCCTTGCCTGTGTCACCATCCTTTTGGTGTGCCTCGAGCCGATCATATCTTGGTTCATCTGCAGAGACTTCTGCCACTAAAAGGACCGAGGGTTAGCATCGCGCGCGGCGTTGGGCACGTCGAAAACTCACCACCGCCGGCCTTGAAGCCTCTGCCTTTCCGCCTGACGGCCCCGTTGCCTGGATTGGAAGTCTGTAAGACGTAAACAGGGATAGAGATAGGACAAACCCTCATCAATGTTCATGTCATCGTCCATGGTGGTGGTGCCAGTCGATTCTGAGATCTGCACGGGAAGAAGCCGCGGGTGGGGAATTCAAGCTCCGACGGAAAGTCGTGTTCGACCGTAAGCCCCTTCACGACCGTCTAATCTCTGATCCATTGCTAATCGACGGGCAAGGCACATCGAGATCCACGTCGCGGGCGGGCTGGATAGTGTGGCGCTGGGGTTTCCCGGAGTTTGTGGGTGCACGGTCTCCGTCCATGTATGGTTTAGCGTACCCGGTAATGCAACGCCTCTACGCGAGGTGTTCTCATGCCTCAATCTCCGCATCCTAAGCTCCCAGGACTCTCGGGACTGTATTGTGCAGGCGCTGGTTAGCACGCAAAGACCCAGCCGTTGTTTTGGTCCGCGCATGAGCAACGAGCTCAATTGATTCTGGCCTTACATCCGTCGACTTCTCTCCGTGTCCTGTCCAAGTTTCACATTTTCACGCTTCTGTCTCCTGCAAAAGGACGTCAATCCCCTCGCCATTCAGTCGGATTGCTCCCCCGCCCAGAATACGTCCTCATTCGCCTCCTTCCGATCGTACGTCCTCCCCATCGATTCGCTCAAACTCTCGTTACGTGACTCCTACCGTCTTGAGGAATTTTTATCCCACAAAATCCGGACCCTTCGTTTTTGACGGCGCGTGTCTCACCTTTTTCGTTCCACTTTTTTCTCTCTCCAGTATAAGATCACTCAGCGCTGCACTCTTTTTACCACCGACTTGACCATCGTTAGCCCTTTCTTTCTCCCTCTACCTCTTCCACCATGTCTGAAGACGCTACTACTGCCGCCATGATCGCCCACCTCTGCCAATACTGTGGCATACGAACTACCTACTGGTGCTCTCGCTGCCACAACGTGTGGTTCGTATTTTCTCTAACACTGCGCAAGCGCCGACTTCAATCCCCGCCCGCCACAGGTACTGCTCCGTCGAACACATGCAGATAGACTGGCCAAACCACCGAACTTATTGCCATCCTTATGACGAACAAAATGCTAAACAGCAACCTTCCCCTCACAGTCCCTACTCACCAATTGGGCCTGGGGCGTCCCAAGGACCGGCTACTTCCGTCGACAACGGAATTGCAAAAAGCCCAAGCAACGGCATGCCCTTCCCCCCTGGCGCTATCAACGTCAACCAAACCGGGCGCGGCCCAGTCTCTCCAACGTCCCCAGCTGGCGCCCCTACTACAACCACGGAGTTTGACTCTGTCCTCTTCCCTTGCAACGAAGAACGTCCGCGCATTGTCCGCGTCCCTTGTATGGCCCAACCGCAATCCAGCGGTCCCACCATCTGGACCCCATTTCCGCAGGAGCAGCTGGGTGGCATCCAAGAAATTACCAGCATGATCATCACCCACGGCATCGGCGGCGCTCCCTTACGCTTTCCCCTCCACTTGTTTTACGGAACTTCGTCATTCAGCGACGGCTCCCCACTTAATCGCACCATTCAACGCATGACAGGTGGCAAAGCAATCTATCCCTGGGCCGGTAAGTGCAAGAACTTCTGCATTATGCTCGCTCCAAGTCCCGAATAACCCGAAACCCTTTCCGGGAAAAAATTCGAATCCCTTCGAACGCGTGTTTGACGCCCTCCTTCCTCCGATGACGTGCTGATATACTGTTGTCCATGCAGGCAATATCGTGGCCCTCAAGTTCTCGGGTACGTGCTTATCTTACGATTGTTTCTGCTGCTTGGCATGAACTTGCTTCTTTAGGCTCACGCCGTCAAGGATATACCGATGCAACATACAACGATGTCGCACCTCTTATCGCGTCCTTCCTCGCCAAACCCGGAGAGACGTCTTAGACTAGTTTGACCTCTTTTTACACGTTCCTCGCTCTCGTTGGACGCGTGTGCAGTGCACCTTTGTTTCTCTCTCCCTCGGACGCTGTTCTACCTCTCCTCCCGGCATCACTCTACATCTGGGCTTGTCTGGAGTAATCCCTTACGATCCTCCCTACCAGTCCTCGCATTTACTCAATAATATTTATCCCCGAGTCTCACGTTCCCTTTTGTGTCCAACGTCGTGCGCGCAGCCGCAAAGCAAGAACCAAGCTGCTGGAGTCCGCACGTCCACGGGAACACACATGGACTCCATAACTGGTAGGTAGTACAGTGATACTTTCTCCGGCAAACCAATACATTATCGTGAACTTTGTTACAAGTCCACGTGCACTCTCGGGCCCTCCGCCTGTGTTGACGAGGCGTGTGCCGCCTCCTCAACCTCCGCTTCGTGGGCCAACTTAAGTGCATCCTCCACCTGTTGCTTGTCCTTCTGCATGATCACGTATCGGGGGTCTGGATCGTCTGGTCGCGTGTTCCGATCTGGGCCACCATTATGGATAGGAAGAATCGACATGGTTGGGTCTGCCCCATCATTTCGCGCTGCCGGGGTCGTTGGCGTTGCGACCGCTTCAGGCGCTGCTTCTGCGGTGGAGTCCGCCCTGACGTTGGCCTTACGTCCGCGAATCGCATTCAAACCCTTCTCGTGGGCTTCGCTCAGATGGTTCTGGAAGCGCAGCACCACGGTCTCCAGTTCTACTTGTAGATCTCGAAGGGAAACAGAGAGTGCGTTCACTGGCGACTCTTTGTCACTGCCTGCAGCCATTTCGGTCAATCGTTTGTGCAGTTTCTTGGACACTAAAGAAGACGGATGTGTATTAGACGCGAAGAAGTTCCCCGATCAGGTCACAAGAAACGTACCATCGAGCAGATCGTGATAGCGCTATATTAAGCGCGTGAGTTGCGTAAAATTGGAAGAAAGGAACAGGGCACTGACCGTCCAATCTTTGACGGTAACGTCGTCTAACCAGGCATAGTCCAAACCGAGGTCAGCTTGGGCAGTCGTACCCATGTTGCGGACCTGCGCAACCAATTTCTCGATCTAGTAAAGAATAGGCTATGGTTTGTTACCCATTCCAGTTATCAAAGATACGTCACTCACCTCCTCGAGCTCGGATGTTCGGACGTTCTCCCACCATGTAACAATGTTGCCGCTAACCACACTTGCTCCGTCCTCAAATCGTTTCTTCACTTTGCCGACTAGGTTCTCCAACAGAGCAACCTTTTCATCTTCGCTGCCTGCCTCGGACACAAGCTTCCTCACGAAAGCTTCCGTGTTCTTGAGTGCTCTTTCGGCATCCTTCTGCATAGTAATCGCATGCTGTGTATCTTCCAAAGAGGCGATAGCCGCGGTCCTTATCTTCTTGAGAATTTCCGGTAGAGCGAGCACATGGGTCTCTGCTAACTCTTTCAACTTGCGTTCCCATTCCTCATGTCGTTTGACAATATTCGATCGTTTTTCAGCAGTTTCCAGAGCCTTCATGCGCGCTCGTTCGGCTGCCTCTTCCGGATTATCCGTATGTTGTGGTTCACTGATTACGGCCTTCGGTTCTGCGGGATCCTCAGGCTCGGTCAGCTCCCGGAGGAAAGCATCGAGATCCTCTTCTGCGTTATTCCCCCCATTCGCGTGGCCAGCCTCATGGCCCCAGGCATGTTCTTCTGCGGCATCCGAGTCCGCCCGTGACCCAGGCAGTGCATCATTAGACGCAATTTTGTCCGGCCCAGACGTCTCAAGCAAACTAACCAACAAGATTTGAGGGATGGAATTCTCAGTAACACGACTCCATGCAACACTAATTAATTTACGTACGCATCCTCCACAGCTTCGATGTGGTCATCCAATACAACCTGCTCGTTGGGCGTCTCCTTCGCGTGTGCCATAAAGGTCGCCTCAAATCGAGTAGCAGAACTTGGCTTCGCATCACCGCCCGCCTCGTCTACCGTCTCCAAGATTTTCGAGATAGGTGGGTCAACATATGTGCGACGAACATCCATCAGGGGCTCCCAAGCATGGCGACGAACTAGACCGGGCACTTCTGCAACGTGACCCCACACCACTAGAAGGTATGGCTGGGCCTTACGTCCTACGTCCAGCAACCACACCGCGCAGCGATAGAGGTGTGGCTCAGCATGAATCCCTACAATTCTGCCGTAGCGTTCTAAACGTGCTAGAGCGGGTGCGATGTAGAGCTTGTAAGGCGGGAAGACGTGCTTCTCTAGGCTGGGATTAATGTGAGTGTTGAAGTGTTCCTGGATTTGTGCCATATATGGCTGCGCTAAGCCATGCAAAGCATTCTGGCCCGAGGACAAGGCGTGAAGGTATAGCCTATTGACTCGGACGCCAAATGCCTGTATTGGTGGTGCGAGTCGCTCGACGAAGGGACTTGCATGGTGGAGGGCTTGGGCGACATGAGGCTGAGTGGAGATACTGTCAAAGTAGGGTTTTAATGGCTGCAACGCGTATCGCTCGAGGCCGGTGTGGGCGTCGTGGACAGTGCTGCACAAGGCGTCTTCGAATGTTGGATCGTATGGGCAGACGATCGCTGCGTGAAGTACGAGTGGTACCAGCGCAAGAAGTGACCAGCCGAAGATCGAAGACTTGCGCTTTCTCCGTGCTAACGGCTGAAGCCCATCATCAGTGTCACAAATCATCGATCAGGCACGGGTGGACTTGCTCGAATAACCTTCGGTTTTTTGGGACTCTTCCCAGTTGATTGTATGACCATAGACGCTTTCGAAGCTGTCTGTCTCAGTGGTGAGCTTCCCTGGCAACGGCAGGTCAAGTAACTGTCAACGTAGCACCCCAGGGATTATGGCTTAGTGGCTTACGATGATTCGTGGTGGGTCTACAAATTCGCGTCCTTCGGGCTCCCTTTTTGGGACACCATCGCTACTAACTGTTGGTGGGGCGGTCGTCGCGTTGGCGCCGCCAGCTACAAGATTCGAGGAACTCTTTTTCGGCCGCATCTTTGGCGAAGAAGTAGAGGAATTCGTTCTGGAAGTGGGTGGTACTTGAAGTGCAGCCGAAGACTTTTTCGGTGCAACCATAACTGCTAATCAATGGGGGTCTTCCGCGGGTCGACTTGATTGGCTAGCAAAGTGGTTTTTCATGAGCTGGGAAACTATGAACCACGACTCAAGATGAGCAAAGACTAACACTACAAATGAAGGAGAGTTGAGACTGAAGTGTTTGGGAGGAGTTCAGTAGTTGGGATAGGTTGGGCGAGTGGTCGCTATGGCCAGGGACCCATTCCTGTCGTCATCATTCAAACGACAAGCGACAGCAAACATCCCATAAACGACGGTCACGTGAGGCTTTTGTTCAAGCCACTGCCAACGCATCCGCCACCTCTACAACCGACCAAGACATCCCGGGCCCAAGTACTACGCCTTTGGAGGGAACGGTCAGACCTTTATGGCGAATATCGCCCTCACGTTGGAAGCCCCAAATGTTGTCTTCTTCCCCGTGCCGGAGATTCTCCGTCCGGGATCAACGCCACCGCTTGGATTCCAGAGACACGGAACCCGTCCCTAGCCCATGTTTTTACTGGAATTTATCCCCCTTCCAATGGCTAGCTACTTCTGCTCCCAGATCGTCACAGCCTAATCAAATACTCTTGAAGCAATATTGTGGCATATTCCGTCCCGTCTTGGGGGTCAATGCCTGCTCTTTTGACTCGCGTCGAGTGTCCAGACCTGCGGAAATGAGCAATTTGTACGAGAACTGAACTTTCTCGCCACATTTATTCGATTTACCAATTCTCCGTTCCGGAAGGAGTAGACTCTCTCACCGGTTAACCGGGATTGTCCTTGCACTCGTGTTACGTGCAACAAAAACGGTTAAGCTACGAACACCCCATCTGTTCATGTCGATTGAATGTTCATCCACTAGTACACCTCTTGGCCCCCTACTTATCGATCGAATTGGTCGCTTGTATCGGGTTATCAGCTCGATTTGGGGTCTGAGATTCCGGTATAGTCAAACGAATCAAGGTCCCGAGTGCGTCGATTGAAGCTACACGACGTGGGCCAGACAAGGTGGCCTCCTGTGGCCTCGAGCATTTCACACACGCCCATGCTGCAGTGAGTCGGGTCTCTCCGAAGGCCTCTTTATTATTCGTACTTTATTTACCGTTTGCCGGATACTGAATAGATCTAACGGTCTGCTTCTGGACAGAGTTGTCACCGGGCATGTGTGCTTTCGAGGTAAACGAGGCAAATGACAGCCGCTTTATCTTGCTGCGGGTACATGATTCCCAGTCTACATGGCTAATGAACTGATGACGACTAACGTTGACGCCGTACCTTTGTAACGGGGAAGTAGGCACGGAGGAAAACATGACGTAAGGAAGGGCTTTCGGTGATATTTGGGATACTAGACTTCACCACTGGAATATCTTCACCTCTGTCACAGGTCTTTCTAGGCAACTCCACGACGCTGTCCGTGTTAGCTCAGAAACTGTATCGAACGCTAGGTTGGCTGATATCCCCTGGGCTCGGGCCTTGTCGCCGTGGAGCCACGCAGCCATGCCAACAAGACTCCCTGCCCCACGCTGTACCAGGAGATGAAGAGCGGTGTATTGATTACTGCGTGCATTTCTGACGCCATATGCCATGCTTGGGTGCAGAAGCTTGGTTCTACCAGCTGGTGGCCAGCTCCACATCATACTTCATATCTCCCGGATCTGTCGAGCCATCGACACCAGGCTACGGGATTTAATGTATTAAAATGGTTGAAAGGGGTGTCTGGCGTTCTAGTACTAACGCTTTGGAGCCAGTAGGTGAGGGTGAGTTGTTTCAAGAACGCACCAATCGGTTCCGAGTTGCTAATCCCTTTACGCGATGTTCAATCTCACACTGACATTCAATTGGTCGTATAGCACATATCTAGATCCCGAACCACTCGATGCCATCAGCAAGATCTTCGAAACGGGCCTCCCTTCCGCCAAACCACCCGACATTCCCCGTCCGCTAGTCGGTGCTTGTGGGATAACCGTCGAGTGTGCTGTGAGGATCAACGATAGCACCAGGTGATCTCACCTATAGACACTCGGTGGCCATGTCTTGATCGACGATCTGTCATCACGGGAATCCCTTTCCCTTTACCCTACCAGATGAAGGCGGTCTCACTGGTCGCCCCAGGTGCTTCTGAAGAAGGCTTGTTTCAGGTGGATGTACGGTTCGGGCCCTTATGGCGGTACGACTGTACTCTAACCCCGACAAGAGTCGAAGCACCCGGCATCCCGACTGAATCCGCCACACCTGACAAATTCAGGTTCGCTCACCGAAATTTACCCTATTTACCTGCATTTTCGTCATTGCTTGGTTACTCCGCCGCTGGGCGATCATGCGGTTGCGGCGACCGTCACAGTTTGCCGTGGGTGCCAATTTGGTCCCAAAGCAGCCCTTTCCTGTCTTCCAAACTCCAGGGTCCAGAGTCTTCTGATTACAACGCTTTTTCGACAGCCTTGTCTTGTGCGATTTTGGAACGGACCGCAGCCTGGCCCGCTGGGACTTAGCGTGCAAGGCTCCACAGCACATCGGGTATCGCTAAGCTCCCGCGGTGGGACATCATCTCCCCTACGATTGGTACAGCTATTCTGACGTGCGGATACGTGATAGGCGGACAAGCGATGCGACTATTCCCCACTGACGGTCGACTGGAAGGGACTGGCACAGTCGACACGACAGACCCGTTGCATGAACCATCTTTCCTGTGTCATGCTTCCACCTACAGATTAGCTCCAAGGGCAGGCATCCTGAGCCCAAGTCAGCACCCTCGGACTTGCAGCGGTGCTCATCGTATACGGCAAGTTGACACAGACCCTCCTCCAGCCCCAAAGCTCTTCCTAGCAAGCTCCTCTCCCTGGAAATCCCTTCAGGTTGTCGTCAAGGACCGCATTCACTACGAAACAACCATGCCAAGCTTCATCGCTCACAGCCTTAATTTCCCGAGGCCGCCGCTGCCCGTTGGGATTACAATTCCTAGAAGGCAACAAAGGGCATCTCTATCACATCATGGAATCATTTACGACATAGATACATGCCATATCAAGTTAAGGCGGACTTGGTGGTGTAGCCTCGGTCGCCAATGGACCTGACGTTCGCAAGGTGAAGCTATGATACCAACTAACTCCACCGCATTGTGTACGCTCCGTTCTGGACACCCTAGTCTATACCTCTACCTCGGCCCTGCACCTCGTGCAAACAATTTCAATATTGCAGACCTGCAGCGTGGCTTCACGTCCTGAGTTGCCGCTCAGTGTGGGGTTTAGATGATAGGCAGAAGTTGGAACCAATATTACGGAGCACTTGTGAGCACTTTCGTGTTGATTTCTTTCCGTCCGTTTTCCTTACGGCTACCTTAGGAGTGATCGAAGACAGACCGCGAGTGCGTCGCCTTCGCTGTAGGCAGGGAATGGGTCGGTCCCAGTCTCCGATCGATCTGTCAGCTCCTCCTCCACCAATTCCAATTACGTCTCGAACGTCATCATACCAGGAAGAGGACAGCCTTGGGTGCCGTTTTGGTTGGCAACGGCAATGAACAATAACCACCCGGCATCTTCAATCCCAGAGCACGTCCGCAGTCGGCCCGCGTTACGCCGTCGCCCCCTGATCAAGCGTATCCGCTGGTGTTTCGGCCGTGGAGATAGCCAGGTAACGGTCCCGAGACGTACACGCACTGTCGTCACACACCATATAACTCCTTGTTTCCAGCGGCGTTAGGCAGTCGTCTGCAAGCGGTCAAGAATTTAAGCAACATACCCACTCTCACCCTCACAAAATCCGGAGACTGTCGTAATTGCCTTGCATACAGTGATCCCCTATGGCCTCGTATTGGCCGGGTGCTAAGCGATGCATCCCCGCCCCGCTGAGATAAGCCTCGGCTTTCTCTGTGGTTTGTGCCACAGTCAAAGGTCTTCACCCACTATT
>WSTW01000224.1:0-12686 GCA_019632305.1 Tulasnella sp. 403 | reverse complement strand
GCATGGGTGGCATGGGTGGCTTCTAAGCTTGTACGCCGCAGTGGATCTTTGCCGCTTACGGATTCTTTTCGCCCGTGTTTATTATTATCGCATGCATACTTCATCTTCAAAAGGCATTTACCGGCCACCAGTTAATACATATCATCAGACAACCCTCGGCCACAAGGGTGTTGTACATGCCGTATCGTCTCCACTTCCGGGGAGACCCGAATTGTACGGACGTGTTACATGGGCTATGAGGACGAGCTATGGGTGAGACTAGGATGGATCCTAAGTCTGTCTCTGCCTTGACCGATTGCATGTAAGTGTTGCATAGGGCTTGTTCAGATCCATGGCGCTCTGGAGATAAACTGTCCTGCACACCCGCATCCACTCAAGCAACAGCACTCCCGACATCGAACAATATCCATAACCTAACACTTGAAATTTGATTGATTTACATATCTAACACACTGGAGCGCATACTCCTGTTTTTTTTAATCAGTTCAGATTGGAGGCGGGGGGCCAATTGTCATTCTCTGCGGGGAAGATGGAACCGTATGATGAGACCCCAAATCAACAGCCAAATGGACCCACTTACTGTCTTGTGGTACGAAGCACCGGAGCCGTAAATCGCGAGTACATATGCTTGTGCCGCAACATCGTCACCCGCGACGAAGTAAGCATCCCCGGCGGTAGTCCAATAAAACGTGTCTGTCTCGAAGACGCTCATGTTGTCGTTGTAATTGATCCACCTCAGTTTCATGTAGGGTGTATTGTCGGAGTAAAACCTTCAGAGTAAAGGACGTGAGACGAGAGTAGAATGTCGAGAGAGCGGAAACAGGCTTGCCAGATTTCCCTCTGGTCTGTGTCACTCCCCGGCGTTGACGGGTTATCAAGTGAGGGAACGGCGACGCCCAAGCGTCCGGGTTTGATAGGCTCCGAACCTTCGTAGTTCGGGAGTTGGAAGCCCCCAAGCACCAACTACGCCCAGAGCGGCATTAAAATTAGAACCGTACTTGAAAAGATGGGGGGTGCTGTAGCGCCACTGACCGAGGGATTATCTGATTTTGTGATTCGACCATCTCCATTGTCGTTGAAGTGCCAGGAGAACTGGGGAATAAACTGATATTCAGTCCCAGTAGTTGGGTCCTGGAAATAGAGGATGCCTGTTCGACTACAAGAGTAAGAATGAGAAAGGCAACAAGGTGAGGACAAGTTGAAAAAAAAAATGCTTACGGTGAATTAGATTGGCGGGGAGCCAATGCTTGACCTGAGCGCGTCGCAGGATCTAGACGTAAAGAGTGGGCTTGTCAGAAGGAATGTGTGCAAGGGGGAAAGTGTTAGACAGACTAAAGAGTCGAGTGGGAGGGAGAGGCGTCAGGCCTGCAGCGAATCGCTCGGAATTCGTCTAACGGCGGTTTTCTTGCCTAGCCTTGGGGGAGGTATCCGAAATGCGGTTGTGCAGAGGAGCGGGTGTTGCTGTAACGACCCCTGCAGTGAGAAGTAAGAGGAAGGTAGAGATGTTTCGCATTTTGGTTATCGACGATGCTGCCGGTGAAGTTGGCTTGGGTTTATATGGTGTCGATCCTTATGGAGGGAAGACTATCTTATCTTAGCGACCTCTTCATTAGGTTAACCCAACACCAGACCGTTGTATCCCCATCAACTGTCGTAGACAAACGTTCCATCAACTAGATGTGCTGAATGTCTGCGCGTAAAATGCTGACCGTCAAACGTGATGCTGCTATACCGAACAGTCAATGTGACCCACTGCATCTCCAAATGAGAATGCCGCAAGCAAGGGCGGCTGAGGTACAAAGTGGTGATCGGTTTACGTCTACCGTTCTTACATGCGGTACGGGTGCATATCGTGAACGATTAAGAACCTTCCCCAAAAAGGATGCCTAAAACCGGACCTGATAGTGGGATCCCGGCGGTAGATGTGCCAGAGGGTTGATCAACGAGATGGAATCTCTGACAAAGATCAACGCTTTTGAAACCACAAGATAACAGTATATCTCCGAGGTGGGGATCGCGTGCTCCAACTGCCGACGCGGCAGCTTGGGTACGACTTGGCAACACATACTTAGTTTGGGGGAAGGGGCAGGACCGGATCCATGATGGCCTCGATGTGATATAAGTTTCGAACGAACGAAACACAGGCGATAAGCCCAGAAAAAGAGGGTTGAGTGGCATGATGCCGAGGGTGGTACCATTTGGCAATACGCAACTGCACCAGTCAAAGAAGGGTTAAGCACTCTGAACAGTAATGACACGCATCAGCCGAGCGGTGTGATGGTACGACGCTCGGCGAACATCGGAGATTGGTAATACAAAAAAGACCAATAGAGCAGTATCTGAGTGCGATGCTGGCGGATGGCTCTCCGATAGACGTAGACTTTTGGTGGACAGGGCCAATCACGAGAGTCACGTTCGAGGACTCCGACCCCCTGCTGAAGCATCCTAAGATATCGGTGTGTCTCTTATAGAAGATTCGCCACCATTATCCCAGGACATCGGTTCCGCGGTCCATGCAGTCAGGTGTCGTCGCGGTCGAAGGGAAGGCGGGAGGGTTGTGGTGGAGCCTCAAAACGCCACCTGTGACAACACCGCAATCGCCGCTCGGTGACAAGCTCGGCAGTAAATTTTCCTCCTCCCTTTAATGGTTGTCATCAAGTCCAAGAAGAAGTCTGGCGGCGACACCAACAAGCTCACACATGGCATTAAACGGGTGAAGGGCGAGAACTTTTATCGGGATGCGAAGAAGGCGGCGAGGGTGAAGATGCTTGCGGGCGGCAAGCCCGTCCGCGATCGGGGCGGTAATATCGTCGAGGCCGCTGCGTTCCAGAAGGGCGAAAAGGATGCGCCTGCCGGTAGGATACAGCCTGACCGACGGTGGTTTGGTGCGCCAATGCTGTTACCTTACCTCGATGGGAGAGCTAATGTTGAAACCGTAGGCAACACCCGCGTCATCTCCCAAGACGCGTTGGAACACTTCCGTACGGCCATGTCCGCTCGCAAGAGCGATCCCTACTCCGTACTATTAAAACGGAACAAGCTTCCGATGAGCTTGTTGGACGACACGTCTGCCGGGCAGAAGGTCAGTTTGTGCCCGCCCCGTTCGTTCGAAACGCAATCCCCATTCACTGATGCGTCCAGTCACTCTAGCGCTCTCACATCGTCGAAACCGAACCATTCCAAGATACGTTTGGCCCAAAAGCGCAAAGAAAGCGACCGCGGGTCGATGTGGGCACCTTTGAGGAGCTGTCGGCGGCAAGCAGAGAAGCGGGAGACGCGCACGACGCAAAGGCTGAAGCGCAAGAAGTGGCGCGAGCGAAGCAGGCTGAAACGAGCGTCGCCGATGGTGGGGGCTTCCTTGGGTCTTGTAGGTGCACCAAGTTGCAGTCGGGCGCCTCGCTGACGGAATGTCCGCGGTGCGAATAGCGTATGCCGCTGGTCCTGCTCCCGGCCCTAGCAAGCCCCGAGGGTGGACCGCCCATGGCGCAATGTCTGCCGTCCAGAAATCATATGACCCGATTCCCGAACCCGTTTTCAAGAAGGGTGGCTCAAGAAGAATCTATGGCGAACTTTATAAAGTCATCGACTCTTCCGACGTTATCATCCACGTTTTGGATGCACGGGACCCGATGGGGACCTTGTGTCAAAACGTGATCGAATATGTCCGAAAAGAGAAGTCGCACAAGCAAGTCGTCTATCTCATCAACAAGGTCGATCTTGTCCCTGGATGGGTGACGGTGAGTGTTTCTCACCATCTCATTGGATTTCTTCTTTTCTTCAAACACCCCACTACCAAGTCAGGCTAACGCTCGCCCATAATACCACGAGCTGCGTCGTTACGGTAGTGGGAAAGCAACGTCAATTTTACGACGCATCGATCCATCGTCCATCAGTCCTCTCCCTCGGCGCCGTTTTGGTTGTTGGGGGGTCAAGGGGATCGGGCGAACGGATCAGTCTTGGCAGAGTTGAAGTTCTCCGAAAACGCTCCTATAGAGACTTCGTAGTTCCAGGATAGACATACCTCTTGTCATTTTTCTCTTCGGGGTGTTCTTATTCGGTACTGACCCTCTTGTTTTTGGGGTCATGCGTCGAGTAGCAACGCTATATCTCGCATTTGACGTCTCAAGCACCGACCATCGCATTCCACGCTTCGCAAACGCACCCTTTCGGCAAGGGCGCATTGATCCAGCTCCTACGACAATTCTCTCAGCTACACTCGGACCGCAAACAAATCAGCGTCGGGTTTGTAGGATACCCGAACGTCGGGAAGAGCAGTATCATCAACTGCTTGAAGGCGGGTAGAGTGTGCAACGTTGCTCCTATTCCTGGGGAGACCAAGGTAACATACACATACTTTGCCACCTGCCTTTGTCTAACCTCTTGTGTTATAGGTTTGGCAATATATCACCCTGACGCGCCGGATCTACCTAATCGACTGCCCTGGGATCGTCCCTGCGTCCGCACAAGACTCCCAAACCTCCAAGGTGCTCAAAGGCGTTGTCCGTGTCGAACATCTTGCCATCCCTTCCGAACACATTCCAGCTCTCCTCGAACGCGTGCGGCCTATATACCTCGAGCGGGCGTATGGGTTGCAGGGCGTGCCTGAACCGCCGCCCAAACCCGCAACGTCGGAGGGCGAGACGAGTGCTCCTCGTTGGAGCTCTGATGCCTTTTTGGATGCTGTTGCACGAAGGTACGGGAGGCTGTTGAAGGGCGGCGAGCCCGATCGCGAAACCGTTGCGAAAATGGTGTTGAATGATTGGATTCGTGGCAATATCCCCTATTTCGTTCGACCTCCCGACTCGGCAAACTTCTTGAAGAAGCAGGGCGAAGATGTTTTCACGACTGAAGGCTCGGCTGTCGTTGCCACACAGGAGACTGAAGCGATGGAGGTCGCGCAAGAGGAAGCCCCAGCGGCACCTGCTACCGCTGAGAACGCCCCCCAAAGTGTTTCTGGTGGCCGAGACGAACCTCCTGCCAAGATGGATGGAGCTAACGACGAGTGGAATGGTGTTGTGGGCAATGGCGATAACGGCGGTGCGATCGAGGCCTGGAGTGACAGCGAAGGCGGCGAGAGCGATGACGCGTCAGACGAAGGGGCTGACGACTCCTCTGGCTCCGAGATCGATGAAAAGGCGTCCAAGTCGACCAAGACCCGTGAAAGACGCTCACTATTCGTTCAGCAAGATTTCCGAGGCATTATCACGCGGCCGAAGTTCTTGAAGGATGACCGTTTCGACAACGACGACGACGATGCCGTGGACGAAAATGACGACATTGCGGAGGCTGTGGACGTGGATGCCCCTCTTGAAGAGGAAAATGCGGAGGAAGAGGTGCAGTGGGACGACGTGATGCAAGCTGTCGCAGAGCCAGCTCTGGAAACCTCACCGTCGTCAAACCCTGAACAGGCGCAGCCGTCAGAGAAACTGCGTGGCAAGGCAAAAGGTGAGCAACGTCTTGCAGTCCCTCAGTGGGGTGTCTCAATGGACCTTGTTCATAGCACAAGAACCCGGTGAGGAGGATGAGGGCCGACACCGTCGTCCCAAGACTACCAAAGACCCGCGCATGAAAACGAACAAGGTCCGCGGTCCATCCGTGTTGCCATTTGATATGCATTGACGCGACTGAAATTTCCAGCGCAAAGCCACCAACTTCTACACATTCGCTAATGTCAAGAACAGAAACAAAGAGAAGAAACAAAAGGCCGTCGTTGTTGTCGAAGAGAGAGGAAAACACGGGAATCGCAAGGCTGGGGGAAAGGGAGGGAAGAGGAGATAAGTGCGCCACTGATAAATGCGTCGATGATGCTGTATTGTTCCTGTTGAAATTCAGTGATGGGTGGCGTCACGGTTTGATTTATTGTGCCAACATGCCTTTTGTGTGTGGATTTACTTCCCATTTGGTCGAAATTCGTAAGGCCACAGGCCTGAATATGCTGAGATCACAGACAAGGAGGTGTTTCACGTCGTGCCCGTTGATTGGCTCTCCCACGTGAAGCGAGGGGGACGGCAATATTTTGATGCCTCGCTTGTGTCAGATCTCGTCCCTTGGCCTGCGACGTCATGAAAGACGGCTCACAACGATACGGGTCGTCGAGGACATTTCCATAGAAGGTGACCTAGGTGGTATTAAAGACCAATTCGTACATATTGGTGGCCTTCTAGATGGACATCTTGTCATTACCTAACATGTTTAGGCAAATAGCCTCTCCGTGGGGTCAGGATCATGATCGACAAAACTGGATGCATGGGCCAGGAAAGGTACTCAGGTGGTTCTGTATGGTTTCTGAAGGGACCTTGGTGTCCAAAAAGCTCTGAAACATGGTCGAAGATTGGCTCCCGACGTACGGCCGAGATTGGGTGGATAGCGGACATCAATCCATGGCTGTCGATCAGCGATCATGATTTGATACATCAAGCCATTCCATCATGGTAAACAAGCTCGGTGGTGCAATAAAGAGGCGCTGTATGCCACGCAGCAAAGTCGTGTAGGGGGTGAGGAATGCCGATTAAACTTTCCCCGACGTTACGAGGGAGCGCCGGTAGTCCCGGATGGCGACGCAGGGTGAGACTGAGAACCAAAACAAAACTTGCACTTGGTCGTGGAGTGAGCGAGGCACGATTCTGCCGTTCACACAAAGGGGATCATAAAATGATGAGAGGTAGTAAAGCCCAATCGTAGCCCGACACCGAATCAAAGTGCCGTGTCGCCCGCGAAACGACTTTCTATCTCCATTCTGACTCCCCCAGAGCCAAAGGCGTCGACGGCAAGCCAGTAGTTGTGCGGAAGAAGCCAGGATTCAAGCATGGGAGTTCAGCCCGCAATCTCCGTCCGTCGATACAAAACAGGACTGAACCACCATCCCAGTTGGCCGCTTCATTTGGGCAGCGACGCCAGCGTCCTTTTTCTCCAACGAGCAGCTACTCCAAGTCCTTCCCTGCGTCTCCCTTCGGTCGAGGAAGAGAGAGAAGAGGACACTAATCGACCAGTTGCATTCATGACTACCGTCAACGTCGGTCTGTCTAAACACCCACGTAAGACCTATCCTGCACAACGTAGCTCACGCACACTCAACACCTATCTCCCATCTAGCCGAGGCCGAGAATTGGGACGATGATTTCGTTTTCCAGACACCGACAGACGAAACGCGTCCATCCGACGCGTCCGTTCGGCGACGTTCAGCGGCTACGCATGGAGAGTCCATCAATTGGGATGACGACGACGACGGACCGGCCATTCAACAACTTCCTATACGTAACGTCAAGACGCCCCAACCAGATGAAGTCGATTGGGGGGATTCAGACGACGACGCTGACAGGGTTCCCCGTCTTGCACATCACACTCACGCGACGCCCGACCCCTCACCCGGCAAGTGGACCACTGACGGAGAAGACGACGAAGCAGCACGGTATGATATGGACAAGACGGTGACCATAAAGAATCGCTCGACCCTTGCGAACGGTAGTAGTGCTGGACCTCGTTCCGCCATGTCCTCCTCTGCCTCCTTGCCTTCAGATTCACAGAACCACGTCCATATACCCCACCATACTCGCTATTCTCCTACCCCATATTCCCCTACTTCGCCCACTCTCTCTTCAGCGTTTTCCATGGGCGCCTCGTCGACAGCTCACCTTGCGCTTCGGACTACGGCATCAAAGACATCAAGCCTCGTAACTCCTCCGATTGCTTATCAGCCGCCGCCCAGGCCCCGGAGGCGCTTGCGCAAAAAGTCGCGGCCTCCTCAAGTCGATGTAGCAGACGTCTTTGAAATGGTAGATAGCCGGGGTTTTCTCAACGAGCTGGGGGAGTCGGACAACGAGACGACAACGGCAGCACGTCCCTCAGCTCGCCCAACCTCCTTGCTGCCGTCTCCACCCCTCCCGTTGCGGTCCCGCTCAGGCCCAAGTCCCAGCCCGTCGCACCTCACAGAGGCAGTGTCGCCGCCGCCCTCCGTTCCTTCTTCTCCTTCAGGCAGAGCGCAACTGCTGTACCGCATCGGATCGATGAAGAACTGGTCTAGACGAAAGGGGAGACACTCCTCTCAATCAGATATGAGCGTTGTCGGTTCGCTCACCGCGGACGCAGCACCCTCTCTTACGAGCCGTGAAGCAACCCCTGCAGAGTCGATCGTTTCGCCGGAGCATTCTGCTCCAACATCTCCAACTCCATGGATGCTTCGTGCTAGGTCTCAGTCGCCAACTCCCGAAGCTTCGGACGTGTCCCGTCGGGGCTCGATTTCAAGGCGATCCCAAACGTCTGTCGGCAAGAAGCATGGAATATCCAAGGTTCTTGGACTTGTCCACTCCCCTTCCGCCCAACAAACGGACGATACATCCCGACGTCCGACGTCATTTGTCCAGCAACCGACTCGACCGCCAATCTCCAAGCGTAAATTCACGATGGCTCGCTCCACCTCTAATCCACTTTTTCAACCTCCGGTGAAGTTTCCTCCCGCACCTGGCTCTGTCCTGGGCTTGAAGAACCTGTCTGTTCAGAATGTTCACAAGCGAAACAAGTCCCTTGGAGCTGAATCTGCAAGTAGCCTCGCCCTTCATGGCATACCCCCTCTCCCGCCATTACCTTCATCGGACAGCCTTCCCCCTACACCCAGACTTTCTAACCCGCCCGACAAAGTTAGCGATGAACCGCCTTTACTTCCTCCGATCGAGTTGCTCCCTCCATCTCCTCCCCGTCTCTTTCCATCTGCATCCCAACCAGCATCTACAATGGGATCTTCTTTTCTCCATCTTAGCGATTTCTCTTCTACATCTTCACCCACCCGATCTCCCGGTGCTACGACGTCCCTAGGGCGTGCAAACGGTACCACGATTGTAGGCAAGAATGGTCCAAGCCATTTGCGACGCAACAGCCTCGGCGACCTGAAAATCCCTGCCCGGATTAGTAAGGCTCAGGTTGGTTTGAAGAATAATTTGACCATGGTGAGGGAGTTTGCAAATAACGTTGAACGTGAGTACAAGTTTTCCCCGCCGCTCCGTGCTCTCACTAAGGCTTGTCAACCCAAAAGAACTTAAGGACTTGCAGAATATGTACAAGACGCTTGTTCTTAGTATCCAGCTCGCTCTTGAGGAAGGCGGGCCAGGACAAGCAGAACAACTTGGGAGCGGACACGGTGTCAGACCGCCTGGGGCCGGCCCACCTCAGATCCTGAATAAAGACATCTCTCGCTTGCATACGACGGAGGCCCTGAAGAAACTGGACGAGCATTACTCCCTTTGGTGGGAGTGCGCGGACCTCCTAATTGACTTGGGCAGTGGAACGGTTGGTGGTATGATACCGGAAGCTAACGCCACCGGCGGCGATGAACGCAACACCGAACACGCTCCCAAGAGTAACCCTTCTGCCAGTACGACTGCCCTAGGGAAAGCTCGTGAACGTGCGGTGACACTGGGAGGGGAAACGACGTCTTACTCGTCTGCTGCCACCGCGGCGAAGGTGTCCTTGTCGTCAAGTCAGGGTTCTTTGCCTAATGGTCACCCCCATTGGCGAGCATCTACTGGGCGGCAAGACCTCAGCCAGCGGCAGCTAGTGCTGTTGAAGGAAATGCTGAATACTCCCGATCCATCGACGTTGACTCTTCCTGACGTTTCCAAGACATCGAAGCCTACCACCCCATCTCTTGACCCCTCACTCCAGCTCGATTCTTTCCTACCAGACATGGTAGACGAATCTCACCCCTACCGGCAATCGTACCGCCCTCATCACTCCGCCGCCTCAGCACTGACCCTCCTGGAATCGAGTGCATCGTCCTCTGCCCCGTCACGCTCACGGGGAGGGATGCCTTCAACATCTGACTTCACGCACAACATGCCCATGTCTCCGCCAAAAGGGGAGAGCAAGCTGCGTCGTGCTAGTCGCGTTGGCCTGACAGGTCTCCGAGATATGCTCCGGTCGTTGAAGAAAGCAGCAATGCAGCAATCACAAGGCACATCTACGGACAAACCAGACGGCTCACAGACCTCCTCGTTGGATTCGAGGGTTCCTGTGGATGGGCTTCCTCCAGTCCCTCCGCTTCCTCCGTTACCCCATCCGCCCATACCTCTCCAAACAGGTCGCCGTCGTTCAAAGACTAGTACTGGTGCTCACACTGTTGCTGCCGCCGAGCTTGTTGCGCCACAGTCGCCAGAACCTGTCCCTCCCCTCCCTGAGGAACATCCCCGTCCCTTCTCCTCGCAGGCAACACGAAAGTCCCCCCGGCGACCCAGTTTAGCGTCCCTCTTCCGAATAGGCAACGGTCATAAGACCGATCGTAAAAAGAGCGGACGCAGCTCTTTGGGTAAAACCCCCAGCATAGGTGTGGGCGATACCTCGACCACAACTGAAGAGGACTACAGCGACTGGGACCGTATTGATAGTGCGTCCGACTTAGATATATCAATGCGTGGTCCCAGTGCGGCGGGGACGGTTGATAGCAACCACGATTACACCGTCAACCAGCGAACTGTCAAAGGCAGAAGGATCCTTGTTCCAAAGCAAGCTCATGACGCCAGTGCACCGAGCTCTCCGGGCTACAATACTGTTCCCCCTCCCTCTGAGAGTTCGCTGAGCCTACATGGTTCCCCTCATGGTTCCCCTCTTCACCAGCCGACTCGGTTACCGCATGCGATCACTGAAGAAGCGGGACAGACCCCACTTGCGAAGAAATCCTCTGGAAATCATCCTCGTCGTCCTGTCTCCCGCAGTAGGAATCGACAAGCGACCAACTCCTCGCTACCTCCTATGCCATTCGATACACTTCTTGCCGGTGGCCCTGTCACGCCACAACCTGACCCGAAATCCACCTCCCAGCCTATACCACTCCCCCCTGTCCCTTCTGCACCACCCCCGAACGCCCCGACGCCCGAACGACTCGCATTGACGCCCGAAAACATACGACCGCTGTTGGAATACTCGAAAGAGATCGCAGCCCGGCTTAACGAATGCGTGACGGAATTACGATACCTCAACACGACCTACAACACCATCCCTACAGACATGTGATGATTTTGACGGGGCCCCTTCTTTTCCGCCTCGTGATGTGACGTCTTCTGCCTCGCAAGGGCATGATCTTATTTACGCACCATCTCACGTCACGCACGAGTGGATAACGGCCATTTACTCATTTCACGGACCGACGAGACTTGTTTGTTCCCTTATCTTTTTGATGTCGCGCTCTTGGTTATAGTTATGGAGTTATCTTGCTCCGCGTCGTTCATTGCTATGATGTTTGCATGAGGTATGGTCTTTTTCCCTATCATTTCAGGCTTTTTGCAATGTTTTTTTTTTTCTTTCTTAGTTCCTCACTGCGCATGACATCCTGTAGTTATACACGAACGCATGACTTGTACCGAACGCTGTACGGTGTTTTCTTTTTTGACTGTTCTGTGTGGAGCTGCTTTGACACTCGGGACGCACTTCAGAGCGAAAGAGCGTGCATTGAGAAAGCATTGATGGCTACGGAACGTGGTCGTAGAATAGAGCCTGTGCCTCAGGATCCCCGAGATAAATCGTGAAATCATCCCACGAAGGATCTGTCAGACGTTGTTCCGAACCCCAGTGTTGCTCATGGCCCGAGTCGTTCTCTCGCTAGACGATGGCTCTTGTCCAGCCTTGATAACACACACTTATCGGACGTTCGGCGACCGGAAAGGGATACAAGCGATGTATATGGTGTGCACTAAAGCCTAGTGGAGCTGTATGGACTTTGCCAAGGTTAGTGGAATCGTTCTCCAGCGGAGGGGTCACATTCACTGACAAATTCATCATGAACATTTGCGGCGATTTGTTCGACTCGGTCCAACGCCGGTTCAAGACCACGCCACATGATCGCCCTAACCAAGCCCTAACTTACCGTCATCGTCCCACCCGAGATGATTTGCGATGAAGCTGGTCACCCGAGATGTCAAAGTTGTGAGCCAGGTCAATGGAGACCCGAGTTATGTAACCACGAGCTCGCACAGCCCCTCACCGAGGAAGGTTCTTCCTATCTTCTTCGGTGATTTGGGATTGTCATGACCGGCCTCATTGCAGAGTCGTGCAAGTGGCCGTCAGTCGCACATTCGCGAGAACCCGTCCACCACTACCATCCATCGAGCCAGATCGCTCTTCATCCATCTACTCCCGAAAGTCCCCCACCGTCGATTATGAACAGATTTATTGGATCAAAGCAGCACACGCTCAAGAACCAGCTGGTGCGTCGCCTGCACACTTCGTTACTCACTACCGGCCAACCCGCTCATTCATACCATTGGACAGGCCGATCTACTAAAACCGATTGAAGAATTCCTGCTGAGCCAACCTCGCCTGAACTTTCCCGACGGCTCGTTAATCGCCCGAGGAGGGTTTGCTACAGTCCATCGCGCGAAGATGGGTAAAGCAGGTGTGGTGGCCGTCAAAAAGCTTTGTGCTACGGGAGATAAGGACCTACTCCACCAAATCAATGTATGTGGCCTTGTCCGTCGCTGCCGTGACATCAACGTACTCACAGTCAACAAGGCGCTGGTCCGCGAAGTGTCTGTCTGGGCACCACTCAAACACCCACACATCGTCCAGTTCATCGGCTTCTGCCTCAACCTCAAGGACAGGGAAGCTTGGATCGTATCTTACTTCGCAGAAAACGGCACCATTGTGGACTTCCTTGCGGATCGTGACCTAAATCTAGACGAACGGTTGGAGCTGGTATGTAGATT
>WSTW01000223.1:12051-29233 GCA_019632305.1 Tulasnella sp. 403 | reverse complement strand
CTCGGCCTCGGCAGCATCTTTCAATCTCATCGCCGCAAAGTACTTCGTTTCTGCTTTCGTTTTCTGTTTGATTCCCATGTCAGACCATTCGTTCCAATGGAAGGGAATGGGAATCGTACCTCCGCTTGCGCTCTGCTCACTTTTTCCTCCAGCGCATTGTGATCGAAAACCTCTTTTTCCTTCATGGCGATCAGCTCCTCCACTTGGCGGCATAGGTCATCCATGGCCGTAGAATCTCCATGTGTCTGCAACAGGGTAATCAGCTTCGTCGGACACTCGATCGGTGTATAACATACCCGCTCGTCCTCTTTCCTTTTCAACGTCATGATAGCCCGCAGAGTCTCGTCCTTCTCAGCAACCAACTCGACGAGCTTCTTCGACTCGGCCGCATTCGAACCAGAACTTGAACCGTACACCCGCTCATACTTTTCGAGTCGCTCTTGCGCCTGTGCGAGAAGCTGACGTGCCTCTGCTTCTGACTTGAGGTGTCGCGTGACGTCAGGGTGGCTTGTATGCAGACCCTCGATCGTCTTCTCCAATGCCGACACTCGTCTTTCTGCGTCCCTAAGTGGCAACGTTAGTAAGCCTTACGAGAACTCAATTTACCCCCAAAACGCACTTTAACTTGGTTCGGAGAGCGGCAACGTAAGATACACCTTCCTCGTTATTATCGGCAATGAAAGCATAGTAATCCTGGTCGCCCGTCTCTACTGCCAAAGCTGCTCGCAGTCGCTGCGTTTCTTTCACGAGGGAGACAATGCGTTCCTGTAGCGGTTCCAGTCAGTAAATGTATCGTAACGAATTACCATACCCGGAGGCTAACCTTTTGAAACGCATTGATGCTCTTCATCTCCTTGGCCATGGAAAGCATCTTGTTATCCTTCGCCTTGAGCATGGCAACCTCGTTCGTCAGAGCGTCCCGCATCCCCCTGATACGATTGTTGTCATTTTGTAGTTTCTGTATTGTTGATTTCATTTCGTCGAGTTTGGCCGACAGTTGCGCCTACAGGTAGGGGTTTAGTCAAAATCGGACAACACCTAACATTTCTGTACCTGTACCGCATTCTGCATATCCAATCGAAGCGTACGCAACTCGGCAACCTCTTCAGTAAGCCGGGTTGCACGCTCGTTTGCCTCTTCAGCGTTTGTCTTCAACTCTGAAAGATGCGCGAATAATTTCTTGTAGTGAACAGTCTCCGCAACCGTCGCTTCCGTAGGGTCTTGAAGCTGTAAAAAGCCAATCGAGCATGAGAGTATTTTCACACCTTCATGCGACTGGCCAACCTCTGCTTTCAGCCTCGTCACCTCCTGCATGAGATCTCCCACTTCCTTTGATAGCACCTCTATCCTCGCCTCCCGACCCTCTGCTATACTCTTCCATATTTCTTCCTCTGATCCCGGCTCGACTCCATTAGGCGTCCCATTCATCTATATGATATTGTGATTAGGCCATGGATAACTCTGGTTGGCAGTCACTAACCTCTGACGGACTCCCATTTGCCATTTGCACATCCTTCTTCCCATCCTCCTCGCTAGACAAACTCCTACCGACCTTTGCTTCGAGAATTACTACAGTTTCACTGCGTACACGTTCAATCTTGTTTTCCGCTATGGCAAGGAGTTCACGGTAACTTTCGAGCTCCGACGTCGTCTCTTGGAGTCTGGATCGAAGCAACCTAGCCTCCGACCGATATGCAGTAGAATCGGCGCGTAGTGCCGCGTTGTCCATTTTCAGCTGCTCGACGCTTGGGTGCGGTGCTTTAGGAGCCAAGCCGACGAATGCGCCAAGCAGCCGCTGCGTAACAGAAGCAACTTCACGCAAACGCTGCTGATATAGCAAAGATATTGACCGCTCATCCGCCTCGCTCACGTCAAGCGTACGTGTGATGTTATAAATATCTAGAAACCACATCGTCAGCACGGGGTCTGAGTTTCGTTACGCCGGTCGTGCGACTTGTACTGACCGAGCGACGAGTCATCTATAGGTGGAAGACCGTTAGGGAGAAGTGACTGTACTTGCGAAACGAGCTGTCGTCCGGTCGCTTAGATTAGAACTTATAAATTTGAAAAGTGCGGCGTCTGACCAACGCGCCTCACCTGGTTCCAGCAAGCGTCTACGGCCGCAACGGCACTCTCCTTGACATACACCCGATCCTCCATATCCTTCAGACGTTGCGAAGTATCGTGATACATCCGGGCATAGTGCTTCATCCTTCGAAAAATCGCTTCTTTTTGGAACCTCTGCCAAAGATCGACGTCAGTCCATAATTCTAGGAAACGACGTTGGGTGACTCGTCACTTTAAGCGAATACTACGATGCAGATAGTGGATAAAAAGACGGGTACCCACCTCCAGCTGGTCTGCGACGACCTCCTCGTCATCGTCTTCACCTTGCTGGATGCGAAGTGTGATAGGCTTTGACCAATCTGAAGCTGAAATGATCCGCCGTTTTCGGGATGGGCCGAGGTTGTCGGGACTCATCGGCCTCTTGCGACTCTCCGTCATGGCGGCTGGCTGGAGGCGAGGAAAGGAGCTGGGCAGAGAGCGACGGGGAACTTGGCGGTTTGGATTAAAATGATTTGTTGTGGTTTGTTAGAAAGGCAAACCATGGGAACATCCGCCACTGTCGCCCCCTTTTTGCACCTTCATTCAGCAGGTTTGACTCATAGGTTCCATGGGGTAACAATGTCAGGTCTTGTCTGCTGGAAATGCCCCATCTCTTCTTTGCGGCTGAGCGTTGAGGCTACCCACACCTGGGACGAGATTCGGCTGGAGTGTGGCCGTTCAAAGTGGAATCCGATGATTGGGAGTGGATGGGGAAATCAAGCAATATGAAATCTCGCCCTCATCATATATATCAAGGCCACGTACCTTGGAGCTGGGTGTCACGCATGTCCTGGGGCATATTGGCCCTGCTTGTCCTTGCACGTTAATTTACACCTTGCGAGCCACCAACTTTACCCGCTAGTATGACCGTATTGATGGACATCCTTGTCCTAGCGTAGACCTCGCAAGCCCACCATGTGCCCCCGAGTTGTCTGATTTGACCGCCTCGCCCCCCATCGGTCATTTCGTCGCCTGCGGCAATGTCGAACGCAACCTACATCCAGATCACAGAACCATCTACAATTCTTCAAATCGACGTTTCGCTGTTACCCTCAGCCTTCTCGGACGAGGTCCGTTCTTTCCGATCACATTAAAGTTATACATTGCCTTCGAACCACCTCCAACCGATCAGAACGCTGGGACTTTGACGGTCCGTACGTCCTCTTCCTTGAACTCCCAAATCTCGCAATCCATCACATTCCCTGGGTCCCCGATCTGCGTCTCTACGCACGCAAAGTCGATTGGCTGTTTCGGCCGAGATTGCCTCAGCGGGCTCCCGACGGAGTCGATAAGGAAATGTTAACTTACGGTCTCCATCGAAATCATAGGATGATCTGAGAGGTGGGATCAATCGAGTAATAAGACAAAGTACCGTTAGCATGGGACGCAAAAGTCAAAACGTGCATGCAGGAGGGACTTACGCCAGATCCCAGTGTGATAGCTGATCCCCTGAGCGGTAGTAGCCACAAATGCACGCATCGTGTTCAAGTCGGGTCGATCATCTATGACCAAATCAAGGGATTACTCTCGATAATCTGCGACGGAAGACCCACCCGATCCGTTCAAAGCGACGATGACCAGGTACGCCCTCCCGATATCCTTCAGCGCATCGTCCAAGCCCAGAGACTCGATCCGGCCATTCCCCATCGGAATGAAGGCTTGACTTGTATAGGCGTGTCTTTCCAGCAACCCGACTCTCCAATCTTCGCCAGGCTTCGCTCCAACGGGAGTGCTTCGAAACACTGATATACCGCATATGGCCCGATCGCTGACGGCTTCGGGATACGAAGAAACAACTCTAGAAAGGCGATGGAACTTGTGGGCAGTTCCTTGATTCGCCGAAGTGACGCGTGTGTCCTTGGGGGCTGATGACGGATCCGTCCAAGCTTGGATCACGTCCCCAAAGGGAGCATAGGCTTCAGATGTGAGCGGTTCGGCAAGGATTGGATCCATAGTATCGGGTTTTGCGAAGGCGAGTCTATGTGCGATGTTAGATCTGTACGCGATGATACCGATTCTCAGGAAATGGCAGGATCAAGCGTCGTGTACAACCGCAACATCTCTATTCCATGGCCTCAATATATATACAGCTCTAGGTCAATAATAAATGTGACCGTACTACATTACGGAATCGTATGAGATGCATCTAATACTACTACTCGTCAAGTCGCATGATGGGGTCATAGCATGAGCGGGACGGCGTCGCCGCGAAGTTGGTCCAACTCGGCAATTTCTTTGATTTGCGATTTGGGATCGATGCTCTGGTATCTGTCGAGATCCCCCGGTGCTGGTGTGGGAGAAACGACCTCATATGAAAAGGCTGTCGGCTTAGGTTCCACAGGTTTGGCGGGCTCCTCAACCCGAAGGCCCAGCAGTCGCACTCTTTTGACGCCACCATCTTCAAGTTTGGAAGCGTCAGAGGACGTAAAAGTCATGTAGGAGGTGTTACGAACCGGGATAGATTGTGAAGCGAACGTGGGTGTAGGCGCGGCCGGCGACGTTTTCGAGGCTAAAGAAATGCCTTTGGTGAGGGCTTAGTTTGGTGCGCGACAGGATGGTCGTCCACGCAACGCCTTCTGGAGGCATGGTCTGTTGGTGTGGGGAAGGAGGTAAGCAACGCCGCGGGTTTCGTAGCTGGATGGCAACTAACCGCGTCACTGAATGTCGCGTGTAGCTCGCATGATTCTGGGAAGTTTCCTTTGAAATGAGCTGTGTCAATTTCGGTTTGCTCCAGGTTACCCGGGGCACCACTGTCGAAAGGTCGAAATGAGAAATGTCTCTCGAGGCGTAAGACAGCTGGTACGTACAGTTTGATGATAACAAAGTCTTTGTGGTTGGGTTTACGACTACGGCGAGTCTCCCAACCATCCCCCATGTCTTTCCCTGGTGGATACCATGTGGATCAACAAGTAGTGCGGAGGGGAGAAATGGGCTAACCTCTTCCGGGAAGTAGAAGGTTGGAACCGACTCCAAAGTGCTGGTCTGAAGTGTATACCACTCGACCACCGGCAAAGACATGCGCAAGGTCAATAGTCTCGGAGAATTCTGGGAAAATGGGGGAAACGACGCCGTAGACACGGAAACGAGCCTGGATGTCATGACGTAAGGAATGCAACGATGCATGTGGAACGCGATAGGTACGTACGATTCCACCATCTGGGTACATGTTGAGCTTGACGTGAGTGTAACTAATAGGTGTCTGGTCAATCCCAAACAAATGTCTGGAGCTAGGTCCCAGGTTCACTTTAGGAAGAACCTCTGTCCACTGGGTGAGACAGTGGGGTCAAGAAAGTTAGCGACAAGGTCAATGCACCGAAGAGGAACCGACCGTACCCGTTCATCCCGTTCTGTGGGGTCACCATCTGGGAGAAAGAGAGCTTGGACGGAGGCTTGAGGAGCTTCATTGCCGTTGAAGTTGGCGGTATCGATGTCGAAACCGACAATGTGGCCAGGGACACCGAGTTTGATGATGCACCAGTCGTAAGTAGGGTTGTGCCTCCTGGATTCCCAACCATCGAACAGAGCACCGTTGGGACCGAACTGGCCTTTGAGGCTTTGTGCAGGCTGGTGTGAGAGGAGGGTGGAAAGGTTAAGCTCGGTGGCGCTGCACGCGACCACTGGACCTCGAACGACGCACCTCGACCTTCAAGAGGTTAGATACCTCTGCGAAAAAGTCGTCACTTACGGCCACGACCTTGCCACCAAGGGCAACGCTGGAGAGCTCTAGATGATTACGAGACCGTCAGTCTAACTCGTAATAAGCGATAAGGGGTGCTGACCGGTGCCGGCAGCAGCCAAGGTTGTATTGAAGTCAGCGAGAGGGATAGAAGTGTAGGTTGCCATTATAGAATTGCAGAAGAGGATTTCGGTGGGGGGTGGGGAGTAGGGGGTGAGATTTAACGTGAACGGTTGGTCGGGAGACTACTTATCTTTGGTTGGAAAGTCGGCCGAGGGAAGCGGCTGGAAATGGAACCCTTCAATGCGGGGAAGATGTGACATTGCAAGTGACGTCTTCAAACGCGGCTGACCACCATCAAAGTCGATGGCGGGCCTCCATTGTCTGGTCAGTAGACCAAGTCCTTGCGCCTAGCGGACCTTGTAGTTGTCGTCTTGTGTCCCCGCCTGGTCACGGTTCACATAAGCTACTGTAAACACCGTGAGATCACATGAGCGTGTTCATTCTACTTTTCTCACGGTTGTTACGTATACCCTTGAATGTGACCACGGTCGCCCAGGACCACGACCTCGCTGAAAAGATCCAGAGCATGTTCTCGACAGGACCTATGATCCAGAGATGCAGAAACTCAGGAGGCTCATTACACAAAATTTGCTGCATATAATAGCCGTCATCACACTATCTCGATTTGCCGCACGTTCCACACGCGTCTTTTATCTCCTCCGCACAAAGTTTCAGCGAAGCAGGCACAAGGTAGAAATTTCAGTAGCGCTCAGACTCCCGCCAGCTGTCGATTCCAAGTGCGGATCAATCTGGGCCTTTTTATCCGTGGTCGAGCCGCCGTTTCAAATCCGACCACTGGGTTCGCGTGGAAGATCCTAGTAAGCGTTGAACATTTCTGTCGCCGTATTGTCTATCTGTCCCAAGTTGACTCGGTTGTGCATGTCACACAAAGTCGTTTCGCGTGCGCTTTAGCCTCTCCGAACATGTGACCACCGACTGCCGTGCCCCCGCCGCCGTGTTTCCAATGGGTTTGGCATCGACGCCCCCGACGTCTATACACTTCTCCCATAGAAAAGTGCGCCAGCCGGGATCCGTTTGTAGCATCACATCGTTCCCCCTTTCGTCTCGAGATATTGATCTCCCGGATTTCACGTGAAACCACCAGTCTACACTTAGATCCTTACAACCCCCCTTCCAACCGTCCCGCGACTCCCCTTTGGCAGCTCTCAACCTCACCGAGCTGCAGAAACCGCATCCATGATTGATCATCTTGTCGGGAGACCCAGTCCACCGTGGAGGAGAACTCAGGTCGGAGCACTCTAGTCTAAAGTCCAATCTTTACCTTCTGAAGCGATCATCACGATCGACATAGGTCTCTTTGGTTTTGATCTTTTGGCTATGGCAGCTCTTGCGGGGAAACGAGCGAGGTCCTCGCGTCCTCTGGCTCCGCAAGGTTAACCGTTTCCTCAGTACGCACCCCCTTTCAACCACCCCAAACCCGACTTTCTGCTAACTGGATTCACTTAGATCGCTTCACCCCATGGCAAGTTCTCGTCAGTTCTATGACTCTTCTATATGGTGCCCGACACTTGGACATCATTCTGGGATTCAGCGGTACGTCATGTTTTGCAGGCCTTTGCGTCGTGCCTGACGCCCAGCTACCTTCCAGCACCAGAACCACTTGCTCGATTGGTATGTACGACACATTTTCGATTGCTACCGAGCTAACTACATCGTGTCTTGACCTAGTATTCGCGATCATACTATAGGGCCACTTGGATAGCCACCGCCTTGGATGCCGGTTTCGCAAGCGCAATGTCCATTCGCCAGAAATGGCTACGAGATATTTTCTCTTTAGTATTCTCCCTTTACTACCTTGTTTTTGCCAATTCTGCAGACGAAAGGGTATGTCATATACGCTCCCCCCGCCAGTCACTAACACTCTCCCAGCTCCGCAAATTCAGGGCCGTTTGCACTGTGGAGATGATGCGAGCTACATGGGAGAAGACGAGCAACCCATATGTGAGAGACATTGCATTCTAGAACACAAACCGCTGGCTAATTTGCTCCCGTCCCCAGATTCGGACCTTCATTCTCCTCCACCTGCCAAAGATGCCGATTAGACGCAAGATCACTCTTCCCCGTCCTTCTACTTCGAAATACTCAAAACCTATGACCGCCTGGCTATTCTTTGCAGGCTCAGAGGTCGACCTTGCCCAAGCCACCGATCTTGTATTCGATTGTCCCGGCGGAGGCTTCGTGGCCATGACGCCGGAGCACCACGAGGAGCGGCTCAGACTCTGGAGTTACCACAGCAGGAAACCAGTAATTTCGATCGAGTATGGCAAGGCACCCGAATGTGAGCGTGCTCAAACGCCAGTCTAATCTCATTTCGAAATACGGTAACTCATGGCCATGCGTCTAGATCCGTACCCATGGGCTGTGGACGAGGTGTTTGATGCATACCAGGCAATTGTAGCAGACAAGGGGCGCCTGTTGGGCATGTCGGGCAAGCGCCTTGACATCATCCTCACTGGAGACTCCGCGTAAGCCACAGACCAAACTCGTGACCGTTGACGCTCACAGTGTGATGTTTTTGCAGAGGCGGCAACCTTGCTGTGTGCACCATGCTCAAGATCCTCGAATCACCCACGTTTATACCACGACCACTGGCACTTGTCCTCAGCTACCCGGCGCTGGACTTTAACTATACGTCATGGATGTCGCCATCTAATTTGGCTGTCCTGAGATCGGAGGCGTCGTCGGCGT
The DNA here is from genome assembly GCA_019632305.1 of Tulasnella sp. 403. Taxonomy (NCBI): domain Eukaryota; kingdom Fungi; phylum Basidiomycota; class Agaricomycetes; order Cantharellales; family Tulasnellaceae; genus Tulasnella; species Tulasnella sp. 403. The sequence continues at coordinate 20,679 of WSTW01000223.1, read as the reverse complement.
ACATTCCGGGACTCGATGAGCAGAAGGATCACCTGTCGCACAAGAGTCCGTTGTCAATGATCGACGACGTGCACAACAAACGTTTGCGCAGAAGCAATATATGGAAGAGGAGCCTTAGCGAGTCGTTCTCCAAGGGTGCAGGACAACCAGACGGAGAGGTTGTTGGAGAGCACGCCGGTGGAGAGAGGACTCGTACGGCAACAGTACCCATGTCGTCTCTGCCTACAACGCCTGCTGCAATACGCAAAAATTCTGGGAAGAAGTCTGTCTCATTTAGGCCTACGGGATACGGTGGGGGGACAGACTCTGAGGACACGGACACGGACACAGATCGAGGGTCTGACACGGATTACCCGGTCGATGACGACGAGCGCCCGATATTGGCTCGAGTCATGACCTCTGAAGCTGAATTTGCGAGACGGGCTAGGGATGCGGCGACAGCGAATGCGGCTGAGGAGGTGACCAAAGATGTCAAGCCTGCGACGAAGATTCCGCTTGGAACTCGTCTGACGATGACAAGCCGATCGGGCTACTTTCAAGATCGTATTATATCGCCCAGTATGGTGAGTGGGCACGGCTGCAATGCTGAATTCATTACCGACCCTGATGTGATGTCGTCAGATGCGGGCTATGGCCATCTTATACATTGGACCGAACCAGCTGCCAGACTTTGAACGCGATTACTACGTCTCCCCGATCCTGGCACCAGATGCACTCCTCGCTCAGTTCCCTACCGTGCTCCTGAACTGCGGCGAAAAGGATCCGTTCGTGGACGACACTGTTATCTTTGCCGGGCGAATTAGGCAAGCGAAACAGGCTCGTAGGGAGCAGGTCGCGAAAGCGGTGAAAGCACGCGCGGTTGAGTACGGGCAGAAAGTTGGCCTGTATTCCTCGACGTCGTTTGGGGCAGGCTCGCCGCGTGCGATGCCTGGAATGGACGACCCCCTGCGGATCCTGGCCGAGTCGGACGAGGACTGGGTGCAGATGAGGATCGTTGAAGGGTGGAGCCATGGGTATCTCCAAATGCTAACTCTGATACCGCAGGTGAAAGTGGCGATCCAACACTTGGCTGCGTGGACGGAGGAAGTGTTCGCGAGCCATGAGCGGGCTAGAGCTGCAGGCTCTGAGCCGAAGGAGGAAGTCTGCGAAGAAATTAAGACACCTATGCCTCGGAGGGTGTCGAAGTTTGCGAGCAACGGACGGAGAAGACGGGGCACACTTACCTCGGAGACAGAAACGGACGATCAGCTCACGTTTGTACCCAGGAAAAAGCGGTCACCGCCAGCGTCTTTCTCAAACATCCAGGAGGAAATGGTGCGTGAAGGGCAGGGGGGCCGGGAGCCGCGCAACTCGTCGTCAGGTGAAACTCTGAATGGACCCATGACCCCGGAATCGGGTATTGAAGGCTACATTGTGTCGCCGGCGACGAGTGCGAGTGCGAAAAGGCCTGAGGCGAATGCAGGAGAATGCCGCATTTTGGATGGACCGGTTGAGCAGAGGTTCCCGCACCGGGAATCGGACGTGTCTGGCAAGAGTGTCCGTGTGGGAGATGGTGTTAAGGCGCAGGGAGGATTAGCGGCGACGACGGGGGGAACGCCACTGTTTGCGAAGGGGAGCCTTGAGCCGCTGTCTGAGGCGGAGCTAATGAAGCGTCGACGACAAGAGGCGGTCCTGGGACTTGTTGCTGGCGATCAGGTAGTTCACGGAGGCGCTAGGAGGGTGTAAGGCGAGGCATACGGTTATAGTATTAATGTGTCTAGATCCAGTGCGTTTCCAGGATGCAGAGACGAAACAGCGTGTGTCGACGGAGAAACGGCCTTAAAGTCTGACCAAATCTCCCAGCACAGCCATCATCCCGCCCTCATTCCTTTCCCCCCATCTCCAATATGCATCCAAAGGACGCCTCCGACGAGTACAGTGAATATCCTCACTGGAGATCCACTGTCGACGAGTATCCCTACTCCCCCGATCCACCCAGTTCGAACTCATCCAACGACGACCCCCCCTTGCCCTTCAACCCCGTCAGGAAGACGACGACATGGCACCTAAGGCATGTCCTCCCAATGGCCCTCCCACCGTTGGCTGCGCCGCCCCTCTATCCATTGCACTTGCAACCACCTCTGAGTCGTCAAACACCAGCACTGCCACCGACGTTTTCTCAATTTGACGCAGCAGAGACGCTTTCTGGGTTGGCGTCGACCCCCTTCCTCTCCGACGTCGCTGCCCACATCCAACCGCGCGCCGCAGATGCCTTGGTCAAACCTGCAATCCTCAAGAGGGCTCCACCCCCCTTATCCACCATTCCCACCTCCGTCTCGTTGATCACCCAGTCTCCTCCCCCCGAGTCCCCTACTTCGACCTATCGCTACGAATCCTTTTCCCAAATTCCCCGTCTCCCTCCCATTCACCAGGTCGAGAAGGCCCGAGTAACGACCTCGGCTACCCAGGCGGCCTCCGCCCAACGCCGTAGAAACGACGCCACATTCAAATGCCCCGTCCCCGGCTGCGGCAGTACATTTACTAGACGATTCAACCTTAGAGGTACTGCCCGCTTCTTTACCCGTACTTCGACGTTTCTGACCGCCCCGGCTTTTGTTTTGCGCGGTATGCCGGTCCTATAGGTCATCTACGCTCTCACACCGAAGAGAAGCCGTACATCTGCTCATGGCCCGAGTGCGCAAAGGGCTTCGCACGTCAACACGATTGCAAACGCCATCAGGCGTTGCATACGAGCAAGAGTGCCCATCTGTGCCCCACGTGCGACAAGAGTTTCTCCCGTATGGACGCCTTGAACCGCCACCGTAAGCACCGCTTTTTGCCTTTCCCCTTAGCCGCTCCCCTGACCTGGTCTCCCCAGTCCGCTCCAGCGTCACGTGCCGTCAGAAGGGGGCAAAAGTGGCCTCTAATAACAACGTCGGCACCCAGGGAACGGCATTGGCTCCCCCGGCCGCACAAATCCCTCCTCCTCCCGGACCCGATGAGAAGCCCGATCGTACTAGTCTCAAGCCCCTCAACGTCGTTGCTTCCTGACCCAAGCTCCATGAACCCGGTCGTCTCCTAAGCATTCGCTAGTCATTTACGTTTTGTTGGTCTCTCTAGAACAAGTGCTATCGTTCATTCGTCTCTCGTTATTTCTCGCTTTTTGCACTTGAGCGTGCGATATCAATCTTCTGTCGTATATTTCGCCCCATGTTGTCGGATATCAGATCGTGTCATCGTTTTTTTAATGGTTCAATGTTCAATCTCATCCCTCATGTCTGAGCGGCTCGTTGCTCCCGTCTTCCGTTACCGCGCGGCGGAAAACCGGAGACTTTGTCTTAGGGTTGGCGAGTTAGGTCACCCTAAGGCATGAGATCGGCGGCTTGTCGCATCGATTGGGCTGTGACGATACCCTCAGCCATGACATCACCCAAGCATTGGCCCTGAGCCTGCACAGATACGGTGCGCAACGGTCCGTCGATTGAAGAGAACATATTTCGGCTATGCCGTTAGTGACGGGCATGAGCGACAATACCACCGCCGAACAGCAAAGCACAGAACCCGATGATGACGGCATCGGAGAGAACACAGTCAATACGAAGCATTGTCGACGAGTATGTATGTCTGTGAAAGACGTGGTCGAGCGCGGGTCGAGATAGGGACAATAAGAAAGCAATTTAGACGCTTCAGAAGCAGGGAACATCGAGCCGGTGTGTACTGCCACCGATCTGAACGAGGTCATTGGCCTGGAGGGCTGGCAGATCGACCGGACGTCGGGTCCGTGTCGAACGGAAACGACAGAGGCGGCAAACGCTTAGAGGGCCGGGAATCGCGGCTTCCCACTCGGCAAGTGCAATAGACGATGGGGATGTGCTCAGCGCGTTCCTGTCCGTAATTGAGTCCCGGCTGAGGACGAGTTCGTGTTAGACGCTCAGTAGGATCGATGGAGGGCCTTCATCGCGTGTATAAACAGGCTCTCGGGACACGAGGTGACAAAGGCATAGAGGAGCAGGACCCGGATGGTAGTAGTCCCATCGCGTTATCTGCGGAAAGTTGTTCGGTAGACCTTCAGCGATTCGCGGCGGCGACTGAAGGAGGTTACGGTTCTCGTTATGCCGTGTTCAGCCCAGTAAGCAAAACGGCTCAATGACCATAGTTGATTTGACTAAGCCAAGTCGGTGACATGCCCGGTCGGTGGCAAACGCACGCGGCCGTTCCTTTTATAAAAGGTTGTCGGTGTAAAACCTTTAGGCGGTATATTGTCCGTGTGTTCGGTAGCAATAGAATCGTGGCTTTTAGCTTCGTTTGACGGCATATGCTGTGTCCGACACGTAAAATGCGTGGAAGGAAGAATCCACGGCGAAGGTGGGATTCGCCCCACTAGCTGGTCAGTGTGGGTAAGCAATGGTGCGTTACAACCTCTGTAATCTTCAGAGAATTCAAATATTCCACACCCACCGATCATAGAGATCTAAACTCACATCGTCCAACTGTGTCAGTCAAATTTACAGGCAACGAGTCGCACACGACGACGCGCGGCTGCTTGTCCGCCAATCCTATCCCGTCAACATATGGATGGGAATTATCGACTGAGAATGCCTTTATAATCTCGGCGTTCGAGTTGAGGTCGGTTACCGATGTTGAGAGACGTTTGTCGTGGAGTGGTCGTCGAAAAAAGCTGCCTGCGCTCTCGGCCTCGGGGTTGGGTTATAGCCGAGGTCGAATTGCGTCTCTCACGAGCCAGTTTCAAGACACTCGGAAATTTCGCGCGACACGACCAACGTCTCAAATAGACCACGTCTCAGGATATTCAAACCCACTTTTGTGTTTTCCATGTCGTTATCAGCGTTGGTCAATGGCGCTGAATGTGGTCCGGTGAACCCGCTTCAGGGCCTGACCAAGCGGTTTGAGGCGGACAGGGGTGCTTCGCAAGTATGTTGTCCATTCCATATCTTTTCGATAACATCCTACTGAACCGATATTGTGTCTAGGACCAGTTCCACCCTGGGCGTGCTGGTCCATCGCGAGAGGTACGCTAAATTTGCGTCTGGACCGTCCCACTTTCCGCTTATACCCCGCATACTGAAAGGTCTTTCGAACCCCTGCGCAAGCTCCACCTGCTCTTGCAAGAGAAGCTGCCGAGTTCTTCCAAGGCAATGTTACTCAGCCTGCGGCCCATGTTGCTGCGCCATTTGATTTATCGGCGTTGAATGCCGCTTTGGTGGCTCCTCAACGACCTGCGCCGATCCCGCTTGCGGCCGCTCCCTCTGCAGCGACTTCGTCATGGGCGAAGGAATTTGCGTCGTCCTCTCAGCAAACGCCCAATACGGCGAGATCGTTCTCTTCATGGGCTGGAGACTTTGCGAAACATCAGTCGACGTCATCCACGAAAGTGTCGACGCCGATAGCGAGTTCAACACCCATGCAACCCGTCGTGTTTCGTGAGTGAATCCGTCGGTGAAACCCACCATCACTCGTTGACCTCTATGACAGAACCTCCTGAATATCAGATGGCTTTTGCAACACTCCCGTCTGCAGTACGACCCCTCGCTAGCTACCCCGTTCATAGACCAGCTCCTGCCATCCCCAGTGAGTTGAAATTATATACTACTTATGCCCAGCTAATGGTATCGCAGCTACAACGCCGGTGAGCGTCGATGCCACGAACTGGGAGTCCCACTTTACCCAGGTCGACGACCGCGTCACACACCAAGTCGATACTTCACAAGCAGGACAACCAGCCGAGCTCTCAGCAGACGACTTGGCCACGACTGCGGGCCTCCTCCTCAACTCTCTCAGCCATGAGCAGAAAGAGAAATTCAAGAATTCGGCTTTCATGGGACTGATGCGCAAAGTCCGCGATCGAGAGGTCATCGTGAGTGGGAATGATATGGTCCCTGCCACGGAAGCCGCGTCACAGGACAGTATCATCTCGCCTTTCGAGTTCTCAGGAGTGGGCAGCTCAGCGTCGTCAATCGCAAAAGGCAAGATGAGGGAGACCGACCCACCCTCAGCTGTGCTTAGCCCCCTCTATGCGCCGAAGACGGTTCACTTTGACGATGGATCGACCGTGCCGATGGCAACGTCAGAGGACTTTGAGGATTGGATTGACGCCCTCGCCGACCCGTCTACCAGTCGTCCCAAAACGAGACGCGTCGGTATCATTGAAGCTCAAGAGGCCGAATGGGCTCAACTTACGAAACAATGGGAGGAATGGACCACTGCGCCCAATGAGCGGATGTTAGAAGGAATGGGATATGTCTTCCAAGCGAACAACCCGTATCTGAACCCCGAGTTTGCGAACTCCTATTCTGGTCAAACCTACGGGAACCAGGTAATGGATGTTTCGTCTCTTTCTTGCTCTAGCTTACAATTGATGGGATCCAGAGCGTCCTAGAGAAGGAAGCCGCCGTCCAACGGAATCCATTCGATGCCAACGCCTGGCTTGAACTCGGCATCAAGCAACAAGAGAATGAACGAGAAGCCAAAGCCATAGCTGCGCTGACACGAGCGCTCGAGCTAGACAGCACTCTCCTACCAGCATGGCTCTCACTCGCCATCTCCTACACGAACGAAGGTAACCGCCATGAAGCATACGGTGCCCTTCAGCAATGGGTAGAAAACAACGAGAAATACAAGATTATTTCTGCCAGATATCACATCACGACTCAAGATCCCAAAAACTACGTTAGCATGAGGGAGAAACGGGAAAGGTTGATTCAGTGCCTCATTGACATCGCGACGATGGCGAACGATATTGGCGTAACCACTGTGGATGCCGACGTCCAAATTGCTTTGGCCGTCTTATTAAACTCCAGCGAGGTGCGGATTGCTTCAAGAAGTCTGCCTAGTTAGGTCACAAGCTAACTGTTTGCAGGATTACGACAAGGCCGTCGACTGCTTCAAGACCGCCCTCGAAGTTCGACCAGACGTAAGTGTGGAACGTTATTTACCCGCAAGGGTGCTAATTCGCTGTCTCACAGGACTGGGTGCTGTATAACCGTGTTGGGGCAACGCTTGCCAACAGCGGCAAGCCGGAAGAGGCTTTGGCATATTACTACCGTGCCTTGGAGTATAATCCCACGTACATTCGCGTCAGGTAAGTCGTTGAAAGCCTACGGCGATGTCAGCGACCCAAACTTTTGCGTTCATAGATACAATTTGGGAATTTCTTGCATCAACCTGCGGGTAAGGCCGATCGAAGCGGGTTCACGGACAAGTATATGCTCACTATCCTGTTTCCAGAGGTATGAAGAAGCTGCATCCCATTTGCTGGACGCACTAGTCCTTCAAGAGCATGATACGACCGAAGACTCGCTTGTTTCGCCCGATGATTTATCAAGCCTGGCACGAGGTGTGACGTCTTCGGCGTTGTGGGACACCTTGCGGACAACATGCCACCACCTACGGCGACTGGATCTTGCCGCGTTGTGTGAACGACGAGATCTCGATGGTAAGTCACAGCCATCCGTTACCGGTTTCAGCGAAGGCTCAATTATACATGGCTAGGCTTCCGTGCGGCATTTCAAAGTAGATAAACAGTGCATCTTGTTGTGTGGTTTACATGCTTTTTTTCCCGGAAAACATGTGTGAGACCCCGTGCTGGCAGCATGGAGGATACAAAGCGAGCAGTGCCACTGGCTGTCAAACCGAGTAAGCTACACATCGTTTTTAAGTTGGTCGCCGAGTCAGGACCCACAAATACGGCCATTCATTGGAGACCTAATCGCTGCTCGCGAGTCATGGCTTCACGCTTTTTCTGTGCGTCCTCTGGTGCAACGAATGGAGTCGCGTTGACTTGTGCTTGAGCCCCGTTGCTGTCCGCTGCGCTTGACCCTGTTTCCTGCTTGGCTTTCGCACGCTGGGCCATGATGTCGCGGACGTCCTGAACGTCCGTCTCGCGGAGTGTTATCGGAGTGGGGTCCCGTCTCAGCATTTGTGTGTGTCGTTTGAATGGTGTGGAGTCGTGGTGGTGGTTGAACTGAACGAAAAGAATGGAACCCCTGGGGATCAGGTCACGTGATACAGAAATAACGCAAGCCGACCCCTGTCCGCTTTTTTGCCTCTTCCCTCCAAACATCCCCCCTTCATCGCACACTTTCCCAAACTCCTCATATCAGACCTCTCGACGGCATGCAACTAGACTCGACGCGCTCAAAGCCTCTAAACCATTGGACTCTCGCTGGATACGAGATGGCAGACGCGTCTCCGTTCTCTTCAACACACGGCCTCGGCCTCTCCACAGGGGAGGAGGATGACAAGACGTTTACACTCGATACGTTCTCCGGGATGTTTGCCCAGTCATGCAGAATTCAAGACGAGGACGGTGCAAGATTCGCGTTTGGTGACGACATCGACCCCTTAGACAGACGAACACCCCAGCCGTCAATGCAGGCCATGGCATATGGTTCCTCTTCAGCAGTCAAGAATGAAACATCGACTACTACGACGTCACACCTTCCCCCGCGATGGCCTTCCACCGGTCTCGATCGCCCGTCAAGTCGTTTTGCCTCGTTGCCCGTCGTGTTGCACGACCCGATCGAAGAAGAGTTCATCCGAGCTGGCCTTGTCGAGGAACAACAAGAATACACCGGTAATCGACGTGTCGTCTCGAACTCCGAGACCAAGGTGATGGCTTTTCCCTTTACG
>WSTW01000223.1:0-11837 GCA_019632305.1 Tulasnella sp. 403 | reverse complement strand
CACCCGAATCAGTTATTATTGTCGACAAGAACGAAGAAGTCATTCCTTCCGAATCATTTCTCAGACGTTTGCTATACAATGAACAGTATGAACCACGTAATGTTATCAAGTCTTCGCGGCCAGGTGGGTCTCCTTTCTGTCCTTTTCTGTCTTTCATGGGATGGCTGACAAATGATGCCGTTGTAGATGATGACCCGGAGCTTAAGCATTATGCTTATTCAAAATACGATCAGTTTCTTTCCCCTGACCTATTGGACACCCCAGAAGGGCATGTTGGCCCTTTTGTTCGTCCAATCCCGGCTTTACATGGTCCACCCTCGCTTCCTTATGCCCGTTGCCCTTCGTAAGTTCACTCATAGCTCATTCCGGAATCCCGAGATCTGACCCGACGAGTACTCTCCCGTTTAAAGGGGCGCGGAAGGCGAGGTCTTCTATGATCAGCAATCCGTACGCGACTTGGTATGGAACATAGAAGCCGAACCTGGACCTGAAGAATCGATATTCCACCCCGACTATGAAGCCGTCCTCCAGTATTATATGAACAACCCTTGTGTCGAGGACTCGGACGCGATCGTCCTCATCGATAGTGACCTCGGGGACTGGTACAGGTGCCAGCAGCGAGTTCCGAGACACAAACTACCTTTCGCCCCGGTGAGCCAGAGGAGGCACTCGTACGGGGAGAGCTCGCGTGACGGGCGCCGGTCGAGGAGGCATCGACTATCACCAGAGAAACTGCCTCCGATCCACATTCCGCCCAAGTTGAACGAGCAAGAGCTCCACGATCCGACCGCTTGTGCCTTTTGTTCACAGTCGCTTATCGCGCAGGCTGCCCTACAAATGCAGCATTCGGGGACCGAGGCACAACGGCTACAACACGACGCCGAGCTGGATGTCGGACTTGCTGATTTCCGCATTTTACAGAACCTGCTCATTGAACACGAGAAGGCCAGACTGTACGAGGAAGAGCTGCGTCTTCGGGATCGACTGGAGAACGAGGTCTTCCGTATTCGAAGGCAAAGAGATGAGCGACGAGAATGGGAAGAACTTGAAAGGAGGGGTATGACAACACCCACAGAACTAAGGTATCCTGTCCACTCCGATACGGTCGTCGGCTCCGTCATTGGGTCACTGTACCCCAGTGGGTCACGGCCATATATAGACCTGAGCAGTCTCCAGTACGTCGCGGCCAGCTCTACGACGCAATCATTGTTGCAGATGGACGCCACCGCCTTGCAAGCAGAGTATCTTGGCATCAACGTACAACCATCTAAACACCCAGAATCAACAATACCATCCTCCAAGTCCTTTAGTCCACCTCGCATATGCGGTACGCAGCGTCCTAGGTCGTATCGCGACGCTGCTGCTTCTGCCGTTCTAGATGGGAAGGGTACTGGGGTTGATCTTCTAAAGGCAACCGCCCCCGACGTAGAACAGACATCTCCGGAGTCTACATATGCGGCACAGAAGCTGGGCCTGCCCGAAGATATGACGAGTGGGCGACAAGTGCACCCATCGCCCTTGACCTTGCTATCCATGAGGCAGGCATCCGAAGTCGATCCGTGCCTTCTGTACCAAGAGGCAATCAACCAGACGATACGAGGTACATCGTCAGTACAGACGACTGACATATTATCGATGCTAGGTCTGCACCATGACAACCTCAACCATGCCGGTACATCTATGCCGGTAGCACGACCCGGCAATATTATTCCCCAACCAATGGCATCGAGAGCCCCGACGGTGAGCACCACTCGGTCCCCTCACAACCCAAGTCGTGCACCAGGTCAGGTAAACGGGCCGCGCCGAGCTTCCCAACACGCACAGACGCCAAAGCCAGACGTCCCGCGTAAATCTGAAGCCATGAGCAGCCCGTCAAACTATCCACCACTCTCTCGGGATGGCGTGGCCTCGGGAAAGAAGGGGCGGCCACTCCCCACGTCGACGGTAGCGAGCCCTGCAGTTCCTCCCACATCATCAAGAAAATCCAGGCCACGAGGAGGCAATCACACGCCACTACCCCCGGACCAGCCACCAGACTCGCCCATGCAGACAGTTGCAGTACCCATTGTAGCCCCGGCTGACGCAAAGGAGAAGAAAAAGCGAAAGTACAAGCCCCGAAACCGACCTTCCGACCCAACAGCGAATTCTGGTACTCCCGTCGCAGAGGTCGGTGAGCAAGCGGCTAAATTACAGCCGGGAGTGAGCGTGAACGAGGCAGTAAGCAAACCACGAAGGGCCTGCAAACGTGCCCGCAAGCCGAGCAAAACTTAAAAAGGGATGTGGGGAGAATACATACGACCCTTGTTGAAGAGGAGGTTGCCAAAGTCTCCTTTGTAGAAAATCTTGAATAATGAAATTCTTGATGTGATTGAAGTCGAACATGTTTTGAGTTGTTGCCGCATCGTTCGCCGTTGGAACACGAACTGCACATCCAGAGTCCACAACTCCCCTCCTTTCGTGCTCACCCCCACGAGAGATCTCCGATGGCCAATCCACCAGCGCCGCCACCGAATGGTGAGAGTGGTCCTCTCAGCCACACTCACATCGCCCAAGCGATGTTGGTCTCGACGGATGGTGGACAGACGTTGGACTTCAGCCATAAGAATATCACCGAGGTCAAGGACGAAGCCTCGCATGAACTCGCCAAGATCGGGCGAGAGGACGATGATGATGAGGGGTGTGTCACCAGGTGCGTTCGGAACGTCCTCAGGAGCTTCCGTCGACATTGCAATTGACCCTCGCCGGCACACCAGAATCGCTCTCGTCTATAATTCCCTGTCTACTCTACCAATGTCATTTGCACTCATATCTCGGCTACGGTATCTGAACCTCCGATCCAACTACTTCACGGTCTTTCCGGATGTCGTGCGTAGTCCCATCCCGAACGCGTTGTGTTGTGTATCTGGGTGATTGCTCATCGGTGCTCTGGTGTTTTGCAGCTTTGCAATATGCCGTCGCTGGAGATATTGGATATCAGTAGGAATAAGCTGAAGCGCTTGCCGTCGCGGTCGGGGACGCTCAAGAATCTGAGGGTGAGTGGCGGTACTCATTGCCACCCCTTCCCCACCTCATACATGCCTACCATATTAGGTATTCTCATTCACCAAGAACCGGGTGGAACGTTTACCCAGCTACTTCTCGGAATTTGTGCGATTGCGGATGCTGAAGATTGAACATAATCCTATTGAATGGCCTCCGGCACGGGTCCTTCGTCGGACTCAGGATGGTGACGAGGGGATGGAGGCGTGGATTCAGGACTTGCAAGCTTGGTTCAAGAATAACCCAGATGAAGAACAGCAACCAGCGGCTTCGCGGTCTAGTGGGACCAGTAGCAGAGCAGGGCAAGTTGAGACGGTCCTCCCAAGGTCTGTCAGATCCCAACCCCGATCGTCTTTTGTTGTTGTTGATGACTTGCTTGCAGTGATGATGAGGTCCATCAAAACACCCAAACCGCTCCTCACGCGAACGGATCGTCCTCGGTAACCCATTCCCGAGCACCGTCAGATGAATCCATGACTTCCGGGGCCACGCGTCACTTCACGCAACCTGTCCCATTCGCTGAGTTCTCGCTGAGCGATGGTTCACCACTCGTAAACTCGGTTCCTCAATCGTTTTCAAGCTTTGGAGGGAGTTCTCTGTCGACTTCGGCCCCGTTCAACGGCTCGGAAGACTTCTTGAACTCCCAACGCGACGATTCACTTCTTTCGGGAGGGACGATCCACGGGCGCAATGCATCAACATCCCTGATGGGGGCACGGTCTAACTCCGCTAGTGCTGGGCTGTTCGCCAAGAAGAGTCTTCCGGATTTACGCTCGGCCCACCTCAACGAGTCGTTCGCACGAAGTCACCACCACCGACGTTTACTGGACTCACGGCGACCATCCGACGAGCCTGCCCTCCCACCAATATCTTTGGTTCATCAGTCACCACGTGATGGCCCTGGTTCTCGACCAAGCACCAGGCCGTCTGCTACCGCGTCGAACGTGACCGCACCGGTAGCGGCAGAAAGAAACTCCTATTTCAAACGTTTCTCTACCTTACCCTCCTCTTCCATATCTAAAACCATACCCGAATCTATGCTCAAGACTGTGGACGCCATCCGCGGTATCTTCTTCGCTGTCGGTCAGATGCATTCGGCTATACAACACTACACCGTGTTCGGCACAGACGAACGGCAGTCGTCAGGTGTCCTCGGTCGTCTAATGAATGGTGCCAGCGAATTCATGCTGAAGCTGATGGCAGCTTTGGATCGGTTCGACTCGTTGTCCCGGCGTGGCCTTCCTCCACCTTCGGTATGCCGGGAACTGATAGAGGCGTGTCGAGACAATGTCGCCATATCGATAAAGGTGGTTGGGGTGCTAAACGCTCAGTTGAAGGTGCTTGCAGGAACCGATGACTTGCGATTTGCTCGGACATCCCTACTGATGCTATACGGGGCAATGGCTGAAGTCAGCAACTCGTGGCATGCCCTCGCACCCCATATTGAAGCTATCCAGCCACTGCTCAACGACTTCCGCCCACCCCCCGCGGCAAGATCACATGGCGCATCCTCATCTTCAACCACCCCGGGGAGACCTCCAATCATTCCCATCTCCAAGTCACCCACGTCCCCTCCTCGCAACATCCGCGTTAACAATGTTCCACAGTCTTCAGCCACCGCAACAAAGCCGACTACGAGGAGTATGCAACGGAGAAACGCGGGGTCATTCAGCTACAAAGATGTCCAAATTGGCCGGTCACTGGCAGCATCGTCTCCTGCATCGACCCCGGACACGTCGGCGGTAATCAGCGCAAGTTCGTCATCCAGCTCGTCAACCGTTGTAAACGGTAATGGGAACCTTAAATCGGCACTGCGTAATCCTTTCAATCCCTCGTCACCCACACCCTCTCCCCCCGTCCCATCCACCATTCAGGTACCTCCTGCCCCGCTCACCACTCATTCACGGGAGAATTCTCTGAACTCTAATACCGCTAAGGCTAATCCCATTCCGGTCATCTCGCGACCCCCGGGAGCCCCGTCGTCCGCTGCGCGTTCAAGGACGTCCGACCTTCCGGGTTCCGCGCAACTCGTTGATCGTGACTTGCTGGCCACCATGGACGCTGCTTGTGATACTGCGCTCGCCGCATGTTCGTTGATTGAAGAAGAGTCGTTTGGTGACGAAGTAACGCAGGCTCGTTTGAGGGAAATGGCAGAGAAGGCCCGAACGACCTCTACGACTCTCAAGCAGGACATCGATGCCGTTAGGGCCGGATATCTTGAGGCGGAAAAGAAGGCGCTTTGGGAAGATGCCAACGCGTTTGCTAAGGTAAGGTGTCTATTCGTATCGGTGAGGTGACGTTAACCCTTGTTTCTAGACGATCACGCAAATAGCGTTGCTACTTAAACCCCACACGGCCCGCATGTCCGTCAATCTACGATCTCATATCGAAAAACTCATCAATTCCACCAAGGAATACACTATTCTACTCTCCGTATCATCCTTCGCACCCGTTGCCAGACCGTTTTCTCCCGCATTTGCTCCCGTCGGCGCCGACCACGGCAATCCCCGCAGTCTTGGGGCCTCGTCTGTCCTAGGACGTAGTCGCAGCGCAACAGCGACACAGGAGCTTGGCCCAAGTCGGGTCGTCCCTCCCCAACAAAATGACGTTCCGTGGAGTGCTATGCCACACCAAAGCTTTAGGGTCCCTAACCCATCCTCTTTGCAAGGACAACGCCTTGACGAGGAAGATGAACGGTTACAGCGGCGAGTCTAAATAGCACTCCTAGAAACGTCTCCCACGTCTTTTCCTCCACCAATCTCCCCTCTGGGCCTTTCCCTTGGATATTCTAGCTGTACACTTCTCTTGTAGTCTATGGTCTCCCATCGCTATCGTTTTTGCTTCGTGCGTTTTCTTTCTTCTGCATTGCATGCGATCTCTTGCATTCACCTTCATCGTCGACACTGTTTCGAATATTTTCGGCCGAAACGAGGCCTCTCCGAGTCGGTCGCTTTAGATTTACCGCTTCTTCACGTCTACAAGTTCCATCATAGCACGCCATGTCCAACGAGTCGCGTCCTGTTCGAGCTGCTACAGTGTCGCGAAAGACGAATGAGACGGACATTCAAGTGACTTTGACCCTGGATTCTGACCCGACGAGCGCATCCCAGGATATCAGTGTTTCCACGGGCATCGGGTTTTTAGATCACGTATGGCCGACCACGACAGAAAAAGGAAGTCCCTTCTGACATTGTCCGCAGATGTATCATGCTTTGGCGAAACACGGGGGAATGTCTTTGCAGATGACCTGCAAAGGGGACCTATGGATTGATGACCACCACACCGCAGATGAGTTCTGACTGATGGCTACCATTTCTTTCTTGTGTTGACGGTGTAGCTGTACTGATTACAGGATAGCGCTATCGCCCTCGGAACAGCGTTCAAACAAGCCTTGGGTGAAGTCCGGGGCATCCGTCGATATGGAACTGGGTTCGCTCCATTGGATGAGGTGTGCCCGTGGTTTGCCTATATCAACTCGTCAAGCGACTTACGATTCCTCAAAGGCATTATCACGAGCCGTTGTGGACATCTCTTCGCGGCCGTTCTGCGTGACGGACTTGAACCTCAAGCGAGAGAAGATCGGCGACCTGTCAACTGAAATGATACCCCACCTGTTGCATTCTTTCGCGATGGCAGCTGGGATCACGATGCACGTTGATGTGCTTAGGGGAGAGAATGACCATCATCGGTGAGCGTGGTGGTTGCTCCGCTTGTGACAGCGTTCCATGTGGGTGGCTAACGAAGCGTCGTTCGTCCCGTTTAGTGCCGAGTCTGCGTTCAAGGCGTTGGCATTGGCTCTTCGACAAGCGGTGGAGAGAACTGGTGGCACGGAGGTTCCGAGTACCAAAGGCGTCCTATAACTATTTTTGTAGCGACGGGTTCCTTATGATATTTGTTATACAGTGTGCAAATCGGTTCAAGCACCAGTCGTGCCACTCTATTCCCCCCCATTACCGATATTCGTCGGTAATCAAGCAAGTACAAGTTCCAGAGTGTTGGGCAGGAGCGGCAGAGGCACTTGTGCCGGACGCTCAAGCCGAGCGAAAACATAGAATTCGCACGGCTAGCTTAATTCCAATGGCGAGGGGGCCGACGCCCAGGCGGGCACGTCGAGTCTGTGGTTTTCTCTACCTTTCGACGTTCTTGATCGACTTGTTCTACGTCCAAAATCCAAGTTTTCGATAGTACCGGCAAGCATGACAGGTTGGTCATTTTGATTACGTCATATCCCTTGACTTTTACATAGCGGGCAAGGGTACAGGTATTATTACGACGTCAAGATTCAAGGCTCGCCTTGCTCTTGCCATTATACCCGTCTATCGACTTCCTGCCGAGCTCCTCATAGAGATATTCTGCTACTTTCTCCAGCAGTCGCCGTACCACCAATCCCTGCATCACCTCGCTCAAGTCTGCTTATGGTGGCGAGACCTTATCCTCTCTCACTGCCCCTTTTGGTCAGTCATTGATCATTCGTTTGGAGAAAAATGGGCGGAATGGGCTTTGAAGAAGGCTGGAGGCGTTCCGTTGACCTTTGTCCTCCTGTCCACGGGAAAGGACGAAGAGGATGCCTTGAGCAAGTTCTTCGAGCTCCTTAAAGAAAATACACATCGCTGCCGTACCCTGGTCATCCTCTCCTCGCATCTCGGCACCCTCGATCTCTACTCGAACTCGATTCGTGGTATTCTGCATTCACGGGCGTTCCCCCTATTGACCTCCTTCGCCATCGAGATACCCGATTCTCACAACTACAACCCTCCTCGGTCGATAGACTACGTGCGGGGTGGTGTACAGGTGTTTCGTCGGCTGGCACTACGACAGCACGCCTTCGAATGGCATGCTCCAGTACTGAAGGACCTGACGAGCCTCACGCTGTGGCATCCCTCGTCCCCGGCCATTCCATTTCTCGAGTTCATACGTATCATTCGAGAATCACCCGAACTCACCTTGCTCAGCCTATATGATTCAAGAATCTCAGCACCAACTTCACAGCGTTCTTCATTGCCACCTGTCGACCTTCCGTCTCTCAACGAATTGTCTCTACGCGGCCTCTCGGTCGAGGTAACAAGAGCCCTACTCACCTCCATCCAGGCGCCCAGCTGCCCAAACATCAAGATCGCATGCCACATGCGCGGGGCCTCCGGGTCGACAATCATCAACACACCCACACTGCAGGGCGTCTTCGACCACATCTCATCCACCGGCAAAAAAGTCTTCAACATCGCTTTAAACATGTCATCCAGCTCCAACCTCGCCAGCCTCCCGTTCTTCTGCGGGGGTGGCGCATCCAGTCTCAACATCAGCATCGTCTTGGACGCCGTGTCCGACCGCAGCGACGCGTTACGCTCGATCCTCTCCATGATATCCGACGCAACGGCCTCTACCGTCATCTCCCTGAGGCTGTTTGACGCGGGCCCGGCGCTCGATATGCTGTCGGCGCTCGAAGAAAAGTTCACGCAGGTCGAGCATCTCACACTCGAGGTCGCGACCTTGGACAATTGGGAAGGACTCGTCGGGATTCTGTCCCGCTCCCGTGACCGAATCTTTCTACCCTCCCTGCGTACGCTCAAGATTAGTGGGGGGAAATCGTGGGCCTTTCGTCCGCAACACTTTCTGGATATTCTCCGGGCCAGGGCCGAACCTCGGCGGGGTCGAGATGGTGTAGGGACCGTCGTGGCGCCTAAACTGCGATATCTTTGGGTTGATGGAACCTATACAGGATTCGAGGGTGAAGAGGGGCAGGAGATTTATTCCTTGGTGGAGGGATTCGTCGAATTCAACTAGACCACGGGCTCGCTATTCGTGATACGAGTTTGGTATTCTGTACCCTAAGATTGATGTATATGATCCTTGCTGGTCGAGGCTGAATAGATATTGTTACCTAGTTCACTTTATCGCTCAGACGTTGGCCCAAGACCTGACACTCCCTTGGGTACCAACCTTCGGTTACAACTTTTATAACGACATCGCGACTTCAAAAGCGAGACAACGACGCAAATGAGACTAGCGATTTTGCTGTGTTTTTCATTTGGAAACTATGGTAGTAACAAATCCCTCTAAGTGTAAATACTAAGAACACGTTTGGCAACGAAAAAAGGAGGAAGAACAATGAATGGGCGACACAATGCTAATGCAAGGTCCAAATGGGGCAATAATGTGGACAAAGGATGGTATGGGGAATAGAGAATGTGAAAGGTAGAAGCGTTCACGCAACACCAGATGGACTCGTCGCTCGCAGGGTGGCGCAATTAAGCGATCCTGGGGCCGGCAAGCCTGACCTTTTCGTCAACCTGCTTGTCGAACGCAGTGAAGGCGCGGTTGAACATGCCCGCAAGCTTCCTGAGCTCCTTGTTGAAGGCATCCTTATCGGCCCAGGCCTTGCGAGGATCGAGGATCTCAGCTGGCACATTGTCGACGCGGGTGGGAATGTAAAGTCCGAAGGTGCCGAAGGTGTCGTACTCGTTCTCTGGGAGTGCAGCAAGAGAGCCGTTGTGGATGGCATCGACGATGGCGCGGGTGTATCGGAGAGGGCAACGGGAGCCAGTGCCGAATTTGCCACCAACCCAACCGGTGTTGATGAGCCAGCAGTTGGCATTGGTGGCACGCATGCGCTCGGCCAACATGGTTGCGTAGCGCGAAGGCTGAAAAATGACGTCAGAGTGTGCCAAGGATCCTCTAGACGGTGGTACGTACGTGAAGGACAATGAAAGGGGCAGAGTAGCAAGTGGAGAAGGTGGGGATGGGCTCGAGTACACCGTCCTCTGTGCCAGGGGTTTTGCTACAAGAACGATGTTAGTTGGAAGAGGGTGAACAATGATCAGGGTGCCTCACCTAGTGTAACCAGCCAAGAAGTGGTAGCTGGCTTGCTCAGGGGTGAGCTTGGACACAGGAGGAAGGACACCAAAGGCATCGCAGGTAAGCATAATGATGTTGCTTGGGTGCTTGTTGACGGTGCAAGGAATCCTGGCGTTGGGGATGTACTCGATGGGGTAGGCACAGCGGGTGTTCTCTGTGATGCTGACGTCGTCGTAGTCGGGGACGCGGTTGATTGGGCTGTAGACAACGTTCTCAAGGATGGAACCGAAGCGGATAGCATCAAAGATCTCGGGCTCCTTTTCAGCTGAGAGGTTGATGGTCTTGGCGTAGCAGCCTCCCTCAATGTTGAAGACACCTTCGTCAGACCAGACGTGCTCGTCATCACCAATGAGCTGACGCTTGGGATCCGCGGAGAGCGTGCTAGTCGCGAATTTGGGTCAAAAATGGTACAGGGCAACTCGGACTCTAAGGACTCACGTCTTGCCAGTTCCGGAGAGACCGAAGAAAAGGGTGACGTCGTCATTCTCGGGGCCGTAGTTGGCGGAGGAGTGGAGGGAGAGCTGGCCGAACTTGACTGGCATCAAGTAGTGCTGCAAGATACCGATGAGAAAGTGTCGGAAGTAGGTGTTGGGCAGGACATACCATGACGGAGAAGACACCCTTCTTCATCTCGCCGGCATACTCGGTTCCGAGAATAACCATCTCCATACGCTTGAAGTTGATGGAAACAGAGGTAGTGGAAGTCATGCCAGCAGTGAAACGGTTTGCCGGGAACTGGCCAGCGTTGTAGATGATGAAGTCGGGTTCACCGAAGTTTTGCAGCTCGGCCTCCGTTGGTCGAATGAGCATGTTGTTCATGAAAAGAGCATGGTAGGCGCGTGCGCAGATGACACGGACTTTGATGCGATACTTGGGATCCCACTGGAAAAGAGGGAAAATGGGTGAGCCTCAGGGTGCGCGCGAGCAGGTTGCGGGGAAACGGGTCCAGGACCCGGGGGGGTAATCGGGAAATTGGGTGTCCAAGAATGGTGACTCACGCCTGCGTAACCATCGAAAATGTAGACCAATTCACGGGTGTTGAGGTAGTCGATGGCACGTTCGCGGTTGATTTCAAAAGTGTCTGGATGAAGAAATACCCGCATGTGAGCTTGGACCGAGGACAAAGATATTCAGCGAAATACGTACGCTCGTCCATCTTGATGTTAACAGGGCCCCACCAGATATCGTCCTTGGACCCCTCCTCGTAGACAATACGCTTGTCCTTGGGGGAACGACCAGTCTTCTTGCCGGAGAAGTTGATGAGAGCTCCGGAGTTGGCCATAATGGCACCTTCGTTGCGGATGGCATCCTCGTACAGTTGAGCTACAGGGGCGTTACGACGAAGGTGGATCTTGGTCATGTCGAAGCCGGCCTCTGAGAAGTACTCGAGGTCTTTGCCCATGACTGACCAAATGACCCCTAATGAGCGCACGATTCAAATGTTGGGACGATTTTGTGAAGTATACGCTTACAGTTGTTCTCAGCCTCATCGTTGTAGTGGTGGGTGGAGGGGTTGAGAATGTAGGGGGTCACGTAGGGAGTTTGGTAGTGGTGAGCGTGTGGGTACATTGTGGACAGGAGACGACGAGGAGACCGAGCTGGGACTGAGGAGGAGCGGAGGAGGGAGGGGAGTAAGGACGATGTTAGACGCTTGAAAGCCAGAGCCGGGGAGGAAACGAGGGAGGTTTATATACTCTGGCCAGACGTTGCGTAGGACCAAATCCCAACCCTCGCATTTCGGACCATCGGAGTACTCCCTGGCCACAGACCCCCGGTCACACCGACCGCCACAACTACCTCACCTCGCCATTTCCACTCAGCCTGGACTAGAATCTCGCTCAACATCGTTCTCGCCGACATCGTCTGTGGCCAGGACGGATGCGTTCGGGTGGTCTAGGCTGAAACGAGTCCCGTTACACTCCGATATCGCGTTTCGCGCCATTCCG
>WSTW01000222.1:16206-29243 GCA_019632305.1 Tulasnella sp. 403 | reverse complement strand
GATTTACTGGTCGTTGTGGATGGTTTGGGGTTAGATTTTCGGGGACGGAGAGTGTAAGCGGTGGTCGATGAGGAAGCAGCGGTGGTGGCTGGGGAGCGTAGCTTCTTGGGTGGTGGTTGTTGGGGATTTTGACGCTCGTCCTCCGAATCCGGTTCTGGAATTGCGCGTTTCTTGCCCTTCAGATCCTTGGGAGGCTCGTTGATTACGATACCGGAAGCGGTGACGGCGAGTGCTGACTTGGTGGACCTGGGCATAACGGCGTACGTCGGAGTATCGGCCAGTCAGAATCACAATTGAGTACTAGGATGCAAGTACACTTCGGACAGTCATAAAGAATAGCTTATCCTCACCTCTTGTTCGAACGGCTATTATCGGGTATGGCCTTCTGTTTGCCTTTGTCGGTGGAGGAAGGGCCAATTTCCTGGCGTCGTTGGGAGGTAGAAGCTGGCGGTTGGGAGCCTTCGATGACTTGTGGATTGTTGTCTCTGGATACTCGAGTTCTAAAGGTATATCGTGCCTGTCTGTGAGTGTTGTCAGTTGGGTTGGTGGATTGTGATGCTGAGGTCTGGGTGATGTCGTTCAGGTCTCGTTCCATTGATTGGTGGTGAAGGGGAAATTTCAGAGCTGCATTCCTCCAGTGATGAAGAATGCAGAGACGTTGAAGTGAATGAGAATGCCCACACACGACCCACTGGCTTATTCCCTGTCCAATGCGAACGGTGTTGTGGCGGGGAGACAAACGTCTCGCGACTCCCAAGGGTTATGTAATCGCTCAACTCCGGGGTTCAGGGATTCCATCACCATCTCACCCATACCAAACCCGTACAGAAACCAAGGGGACGAAGGCAGCACTCACCTATACTAGCTGTTGCAGTCTACAGTGAAACCAACGCTGGCGACTTGACCCAAGAAATCGATGGCTTCCACCATGGATGTAGAAACATCCAATTGTAGGTGATCGATTCTCACTCTTCAGCCGCTTGCGCCACGTCAGCAACCAACGCAGAATCAGGTCAATAAGTAACATGCATCCATATGTTTCAGGTAGAGGAACGTCATAATGGGTATCGGACCTGCAACATGGCGTAAATCGGACTAGGGCGTAACATCCCAAGAAGGAAGAACTATTGACCACGACGGTTAGCTCAACGAACGTAAGACTTCACCAATTCTGGGACGATCGGTCGCGAGAGGTTCCCAGCACTTCTCGGCCACGCTCCACGCACGGGAGTAGGACCTGCCATCCGGAGATACTTCCGGCCGCATCTCCGGACGTTCATGGCGAACGACTACCGCCCGTAAAAACGTTGGGTAGTCATACTGATCGTAGGGTTCTTCTCCACGTAGGACCTATGTAGATTGAATGAGTGATTAGGGTCACTGAAACCGAGTGAGGCAAACCTCGTAGATTGTCATCCCAAATGCATACACATCGCTCTCCAGTGAAAGCGAGGCACCGTCGAAGATTTCTGGGGCGTATGAATAATGCTTTTCCACTTCTTCTATTTTCTCTTGTACGGGGCGTTGCTCTTTGATGTGTCGCGTACGGCCAAAATCGCAAAGAAGTGCATGGAAATCGTCAGACACGACGACGTTCTCAGAATTGACGTCTCCATGAACGATTCCCCGACCATGGAGGTACACTAGAGCTTCAGCGACGTCACGAAGCTGGAATGAAGCACGGCATCAGTGAACAAGCGACGCAGGTCCGTTGATAACCCACAAATTTGAGCCGGTCACACGTGGGGTTCGTACGGACGTAGTCCCACAGGGAGCCATTCACCATCCACGGCGAGACGAGATATAGGTTCAGTTTCGAGTCAGTCCCAACCCCTAGGAATGGCAGGATTCTTTCGTGACTAAGATTCTCCCATTGCGCCGCTTCGTTGTTGAGAAGCTGCTTGAGGGCAGCTAGTGAAGCGTCAGGTTCGAGATGGACCAAAGGTCTAGAGGGTGTAGATGCCTACCTTCACCTAGGTCTTTTGACAGCCGGGGACGCTTTAGTGCCACCTCGCGGAGGGAGTCCATGCAAAGAGTCCCGCGGAAAATGTCCGAATTGGTGCTTTCCTTTGCCACTTTCCAGGATTGGAGTAGAACAGCTTTATCGCCCGGCATGTCTATCCTTCTGGATTGAGTTGTGGCCACGATCAGAGAAAGCAAGAAGAGCCTAAACCAAGCCCCTCTCGACCGAGATTGCACTTCTTGTTCTTCTCCAGGTAAGTTTGGGTCCTTCGCAGGCAGCGACGCCTCCGAACTGTTGGATGGTTGGAGGTTTTCTTCGGCTTGGCGCTCAGACGAAAGAATTGGTTCTTTGCGAGGACTAGCCCAGGATGGATCATTTTTCGGACTATTGCCAGCATCACAAATATTGCGCAAACGGAGAAAGACGGCCTCCATAGCGGGTCTCTCACTCGGCTCTCCATCCCAGCACTTTTCGGCAACTTCCCATAACGATGAGTAGGAGATACCCCGGGGTGAAGTTGATGGTTCCGTGACTGGCCGAACACCCCTTTTTACTGAGTTATAGACGGCCACGTCGTTCTTGGTCTCGTGAAAAGGAAGGTTTCCGCTCAACACCTGACATTTTCTTGATCAGTCATAGCTGGTTCAGAGGAAATTGATTCGCATACCTCATAGATGGTGATTCCAAAGGAGTAGACATCACTCTCGAAACCTCTTGTTCTCCCCTCCATAATCTCGAGTGCTTGCCACCGAGATGTACCGGCGCCACGTTGTGCAGGGGCAGTTACCGATGATACGAGCTTCGAGAGTCCGAAGTCGCAAAGAAGGACAGAACGGCTAGCAGAAACGAGGATGTTCCCGCCCTTGATGTCGCCATGAACTATCCCCTTCCGGTGAAGGTATGCCAAGGCCTCTGCCGCCTCGCACAGCTGGATCCGAACATTATTGACTCTATCTCAGTAAGCTCTGTAAGGACAACTCACGAGCTTCGCCCGGTTTTCCTTAGGACGCTTGGAGAGGAACTCTGGAAGGGAACCATTCTCGGCCCAGGGTGACACTAGATAGAGTTGCCCGTTATCTGAGTATGTCCCAAGGAAGGGGAGGATATGCGGGTGAGTGAGTTCTTTCCAGGTTTCAGCTTCGCGCCATAGTATCTTCCATATACTGTCAGGTGGGGTGATCTGCTTGGGTATTGGCGACTTACCTCAACGTACTCGTTCGACAATGGAAGGGCAATACGCAATCGTTTCAAGGCCACTCTGCCAAATTCGCGGTGGCGTCCGCGAAATATGTCACAGAAACCACCGGATATGACGACGGCGATAGGACTTTCAAACTTGATCTCTCCCTTCACAGTTATCCCATCTTGTGGCCCGATGACCGACATCTGATATACGGGATGGGGTGGAGGGTAGTTGGAACTTGGGGGGACTTTGTAGAGCACGTGGCTGCAGCAAGGCAGATGTAATCCGACCTTCATCGATCGATCGATGCTCGAAGGCAACACCGGTTATATGGGGTTTCAGAACTGGTAGGTACGGCCATCCCGCTGAGTAGTACTGATGCACAAGTTGAACAGGACTGAGAACTCTAGAAGCGGGACGTGGCTACGGGGATTCGGATTTATCGCGGTCATATCATCTTGTTATGTAATACCATGTTGCCACGTTTAGACCAAAATCCTAACCGGGCTGCAGTAAACTGGTAGTCTTCTGAGCTAATCTGCCTAGTGTCGCTGATGGACAAACAATCCGGGGCGGATTTCTCAAGCGTTGATCTCCACGATCCACTTCTGCGGCTGGGCCACGCCCCGGGCACGAGTTGGAACACGCCGCCATCGTGACCGATCCCCTTCAACTCCAGAAGGATTCCAACTACCTCGAACGCCGAGTACACTGTCCCTCCTGAGTTACACTCGATATGGGTAGTCTTCTCAGCCGTGCTCAAAGCGGTATGATGTTCCTCTAGGCTGCCTCAACCCAGTACGATCCAGCTGATGGTATCGTTTCAGGAACTATTCCGCCAATCGTGACGATAGACTGCGTGGGTGGTGGTTCCCTGAAAATAAGAATCGAGAAAGGTCCGCCGGAGGCTAAAGGCAGAGCCAGTGATGTGTACAGGGGTACCCATCCCAACGGTCATCGAGTGGCCGTAAAGCGCTGTCGAATTTCACCTAAAGATGTCGACAGCCCAAAACTTCGACCCGTAAGTGTCTGATTTATTTTGTCTTCTCAAAAGCCCCTGACAGATTTCTGTAGTTGATCGAGGGTGAGTTAGATATCTGGAAGAAGTTGCACCACCCATGTATACTCCGTTTGGTTGGGAACGGAGAAGACAAAAAAGGGTGCATATATATGGTTTCTCCATGGCAAGAGCACGGGTCTCTCCAAAAGTACATTGCAGACGACCCAAGGCAACCCCGCAGTTCTCTGGTAACACTCTTTCCCCGAATAGTTTGGCCTCTGCGCTAAGTGTGTTAAACTCTTCTGTTTAGCTCCGTGATATAGCCGAAGGTTTGAGTTATCTGCACCGCCAAGGGTATATTCATGGGGATCTCCGAGCGGAGAATGTTCTAGTCGGTCAGGAACATCGAGCACTCCTCTGTGGGTTCCGCCTCGCACGGGATGGTAGAGTTGCCACTGCCACTGCTCTTCATGGTATGCACTCTCTCCCGTTTGCAAGCCCCGAGCTATTCGAATCTCAGCCGAGGACCTACCAGTCCGATGTCTACGCTTACGGGATGACCATTTATCAGGTATGTTGTACTTGGATCGCGCGCACGGTTCAACCCTTATTTACTCTTTCAGGTATTGAGTGGACGCCTGCCTTTTGGAGGGGGGAACGTTTCACAGGCCCAAATCCTTCGCGCAGTAACTGCAGGGGAACGTCCTCCCTGTGAACCAGAAAGGTCGGACAGAGGCGAACCTTTTTCTGTGCTGTGGCAAATCGCAGAAACCTGTTGGAGACAAGATAAGAATCAGAGGCCCTCTATGGATTATGTTGTCTCGTGCTTTGATGGCTTGGGCCGTGGGTCATAAAGCTGAAGCTCTAGTGCGGGCTACTATCGGACCAAAACATGTATATTACCCATGGTGTTTATTTTCCAAAGCAGACAAGTGATATATAAGCAAGAATTCGGCACGATCCTGCCCGCCGTCGATCATGATACCTACGCCACAAACAAAGACAAAATAATACGACGCAGCTCCTGTAAACCAGCACCAGTGTGGGCATATCGTGGTGTGCATGTTCGCATGGATGGTCAGGCAGCCTTAAGCGCTAAATAAACATCCTTCATCAACGGTCTCCGCTCTCGTTCAATGCGCCAACATTTCTCGGCGACTGTCCAAACGCGGTGACAGTCCTCGCCGGCCGGAGTCCGTTGAGGAGCAGTGGGAGGTCGCTGGTTCTCGATGACGATTGCACGATTCAGGTGCCCGGGATTTATTAGCTCAGCGAACGGTTCTTCTGCACTTATCACCTGAAACGTCGAGTCAGCCGTGTGTACGGAGTATGGCATAAGATATACCTGGTAAATCATCATCCCGAAAGCATAGACATCAGTCTTGTCGACCCGTGATTCCCCTCGCCAAACTTCTGGACTTTGAAAACGCATGGTTGTCAACCCCTTCAATTCAGCAGCAGTCGCGATATTCCGTCGCCGTGCCAAGCGGAAATCATTCAATAAAGCGTGATAGCCGTCGGAGACTAGGACGCTTTGTGCCTTCATGTCACCGTGAAAATAGTTTTTTGAATGCAAATATGCCAGGGCGGAAGCTGTCTCTCGGAGCTGAAGAAGATCAATACCACGTACTTATGGGTTTCCAACTAATGTATTTTACTCACAAATGTCAAACGAGGGCGTGCTGGAACCTCGCGAATAAACGTCCATAGGTTTCCGTTGCGCTGCCAAGGGGATACCAAATAAATGAAGCCACGCTTATCTTCCCCTTTCCCAAAAAACTTCAGGATGTTTTGATGGCGAATGTCATCCCATATTCTTGCTTCTTGTTCGATTAGCTGCTCCGAGTCAGTTGCGGCAGTAAGACCAGCTGTACTTGCCTACCTGTCGTTCCTCAACAGAGTTTTGACGGACAGGTATGCGACACTGTTTCAGGGCGACAAGTCCAAGAGTGGGCTCCTTGCCTTGGTATAAATCATGAAACTGGCCAGTAGCAAAGGGTCTTCCTGGATTGACCTTGACCTTTCTTTTTTCGCCTTCGTACATGATTCTAACAACAGGCGCGGCTTTGCTAGCTCATGAATCATCCTTGTATAAAAGCTTGCGCTGGCACGGTGATCACTCACCACTCGGCTGTCCAAACAGGTTTCCCATGAGGGGCTGAAATGATTAAACGACAAGAAGTTTCAATTGCGCGAGGATTTCAAGATGTCATGGACAACGCAGAGTATATGGACACTCGGACTACATGCGTTGAAAATGCGTCTGACCTCTGTGCCTCGTGTCTCTCTGGGTTCGTTAGAAGCCGGAAAGATCGCTTGAAGAAACGCGCACTAGTAATAGCCCCATACTAAGTTGGTAGGCGGAGTTGCGGATATGCAAAGAAAAATGAGGCTGACCGAGATCCTTGATGCGTCCTAAGACACGGCTGAGTACTGCTTTGTACGGATAAAGCCCATTCATGTCTGTCGATAGCACGGGGAGGCTCGCCGGAGGCGGGAATTGCGCGGAGCTAGAAGGGCGATATATCCGAGCCTAGGTGACAGGGTCGGAACTCCAATTCAGCAATGACAACATCTTTGCCTCACGAAGGGGGGGGGGCTTGCTGGCTTCACCAATCCCTGGTCAGGACCTCGTCGGTGAGTAACCGAAGTTCTCGACGAACTACTAAGCAATGCGAGCGATGTTAATCAGGCTTGCAGCGCGTGTCGACCACGCTTGGGCCTCCCCTCAATAAAAGCTGGACCAACCCAATTTACGATCGAATCAGATCCCTATCTCCCAGTTTTTTCATTGCCTGTTGGATATGCAGCTCTTCCGTACCTCTACCACACCCAGCACCGACTCTTCGCAAGACATAGCGCCTGCACCCAAACGACGGTCTACGTCGACCGATGCGACCAAGGGTGTCTCCCGGTCTTTGATCGGGGCTACGTTAGACTCAGGAGGCACCGTCCATCTTGACCCTTCTCGACCTGTCCTCTTCACGGTGAAATACGATGTCTTAAACGGCATTATGCCCGACGGCCAGAGGGTAGCTCTTAAGCGGATGCGGCAGCGGCACCTAGACCAATCGAATGACCCGTCGCAAAAGGTTGGCATGCCGTCACAATAGCTTCTCCGTCTAAGGACAGTGAACCTTATTTTGCAGTATTTTGAGGAAGAACAAGCAATATGGAGGATGGCCAAGCACGCGGGTATTCTTCAATTGTTGGACACGGCGACAGACAGTGATGGCTTTCGCTACCTGGTCTCACCTTGGCAGCGGGATGGTTCCGTTTGGGATTATGTTCGCCAAAAGCCAAAATGTGATCGCGCAAAATTTGTAAGTATACAGACACGCCCTGCATTTTACGTGTCCGAGACCGATATTTTATAGATCCTTGAAGTGGCTGACGCCGTCAGATATCTTCACGAGGTTCTCAATGTCATCCACGGGGACATTCAAGCGCAAAATATTCTAGTCTCATCATCAGGATGTGCCCTTCTGTGCGAATTCAGCTTGTCGCGGCGTGCTGATCAACCTGGAATTCCCAATTCCATCGACTGGGTATCAAGCCGTTGGCAAAGTCCCGAGCTCTTAGAAGGGGAACCCACGTCATTTGAAAGTGATGTTTACGCATTCGGAATGACCATCTATCAGGCACGTAGCGCGTTCTCCTAGTCTTGTTTTCCCAACCCTTGACACCAGGGATTGTAGATACTGAGCGGGAAGGAGCCGTTTCAAGATTACTTGGAGGTCCATCAAATCAAAGCCATCCTCGACGGGGAACGCCCAAGAATAGTGCCAGAAAACTTGAAGTCGCACGATGGCGTTTCTTATGACTACCTTTGGGCTGTCGCTCAGCGGTGCTGGATCCGCGAACCCGAGCGTCGACCCGCCATCTCGATGATATACGACTGGATCAAGGCCAAGGACATGAAGGAGATTGCAGAAAAAACTAATTCCTATCTGATCCTTATGAAATCGCCTTACTCTCCCTCGCAATCATCATCTACACGGGGACTGTATTACTAGACTACTTCTGTACACAAACCCGGATACCAAGTTACAATTGATCGTACGACAGTGCGGGATCCTCCTACATGCTAGCAGAACACCCGTCTTCGATGTCCCAGTTTCTGCTTTGAGACTCATAGTCAGTACGCATGTAACGAAACTCTTCAAAGTGCTTTTGCTTGAAGGTCCCCAAGAATATCAGATATAGGTCACATATATATCTAAGTATCGCATGGTCCCTACGGTCAACTTGAAATCCCAATACGTGCGTGTCGAGGTCATCGCAAGAATCGGTCGAAACCACCAGCGCCTGGCATGCCCTTCGAAGGAGAGATACGACAGACGAAGCCATCAACCCTTCTTTGTCGCATACCCGCCCTCTAGCTCACCGTAGACCTCGGACATCTCGGGTCGTTCGGTAGCATTCTTTGCCCAACACTTCTCCGCCACGGCCCACAAGTATTCATAGGATACCCCTTTGCTGGATGTGGCTGGTAACTTCCGTGGTCGCTCGTCGTTGATGAGGATTGCAGTCAAGAGCATAGGGGGGTCGTACTCGTCGAACGGGATTTTTCCACTCAATACCTGCGATCGGCTGTGCAATGAGAAATGATCAGAAAGAAAGAAGGCAAGACCGACCTCATATATTGTCATCCCAAAGGCGTAGATGTCGCTTGCGATGGAGGGTACATTCCCTTCAAAGAGCTCGGGGCTTTGCCAATTCCGTGAACCAGCACCGGCAAAATCGGGGTCTCCATCGACGTATTTTTGTCGGGAAAGGCCGAAATCACACAATAGAGCATGGGGCTCTAGCCCCGGAGAAACGAGAACGTTCTCTGCCCGAATATCTCCGTGGATGACCTCGCAGACGGCGTGCAAATACAAAACCGCCGAGCACACCTCCCGTAACTTTGTGTGGCCCATCGTCAGAGTAGTGCCCTGTGTAACACCTGGCGCTGGACTTACAAATTTGGGACGATCGCAGTCGTCGTGCTGTTGGATATAACTTCGAAGGGAGCGGTTTTCCATCCAAGGGGACGCAAGATAGAGATTTCCGTCCTTATCCTCACAGGACCCAAGAAACTGCAGGATGTAAGGGTGCTTGAGTTGTTGCCATTGGTCCGCTTCTCTTTTCAGGCGCTCGACTCCTATTTCGAATGTAAATATCGTGGCAAGTGGGAAGGATATACCCCTTGAGGCTCACTTGTATCCACTTTCTGGGCGACACGTAGTCGCTTCAGTGCTACTTTCCGGGTCTCCACCTCAGAACTCCGTGAACTACGGCCTATGGGCCCAGTGATCTCCCCACACAAGATGTCGCAATTCTCCAACATCATGTTTGGGGCGTTTTCAACCTTGATGGTCATTCCTGTGACCTGGACTAGACCACCACAAGCAGTCAGGATCAGCGCAATTCCCTTGTGAGCTACGCACCTTTGAACGAGCTTGAGAAACGGGCGCCCATGATGAGTGGCGACGTATG
The DNA here is from genome assembly GCA_019632305.1 of Tulasnella sp. 403. Classification (NCBI taxonomy): domain Eukaryota; kingdom Fungi; phylum Basidiomycota; class Agaricomycetes; order Cantharellales; family Tulasnellaceae; genus Tulasnella; species Tulasnella sp. 403. The sequence continues at coordinate 19,616 of WSTW01000222.1, read as the reverse complement.
ATGAGGGTGATCGTTGAACGACTCAGGGTGCACGAAGCGGTGCTTCATAAACCGGGCAGCCTCGTGGCATACTGCAGGGCGAGAACACACTTGACGTGCCAAACATCATCAGCACCACGCGGTGACCCCAGGAGGTCGACGATCCGCTCAAGAGCAAGCTTAAGAACAACGGTATATTGAAGGTAAAAGTTCTCGCCAAGACTGGTAAAACGGGACGCGACAAGAGAATGTATCAACGAGGGCCTGGAGTATAAGGTTCTTGGACTCACGTCTTCAAGGCTATCGCGTGATTGCATCCGAGAAAGGCATGGGAGTGCGTCGCCTGTGTGGAATCCGACCCCGCGGACTCCGGTTCAGGGAGTGTCACGGTCTTCTAAGTACATCTAAACGGTCACTAGGACCATCCCTACCAGAGAACCAATCATAGGTTTTTGGTAAAGATTTGAGGGAAGCGCAGTATGTGAGAAAGGGAGCCTGTCGGCCATCATCTTTCAACACAGCGGGCGGCACTAATTAGGGCCAGCCAAGTCGTCACGGAGTCGGAAATTGAAACAAAGTCGACTCGTTAAAACCCCCTAGTGCCAAGTTGCAGTTAGTAAGGCCCAGCGGGCAGCATGAGACATGGCAAGCGTCGCGAGGTTTGACGCCACAGCAAACCAACCGGAGATAATTGCCATGTGTACTTCGTTTAGAGCTCCGATTGAACTCACTGCAACATTTCGCAACCTGCAATTGCCGTGACCTTTTTTTTGCTAATCTTGGCCGCCTTTTCATTGGCCGATACTTCGCGACCTTTTCCTTAGAACGCCTGTTTGTATTATTAGGGTCGGAACACGCCCGTATCTGTGCACTCTGAGGGTAACTTCGCATATGTTGGCACGATCCCGTCGGCCGTGATCCATATCTAACCACCTAAAGACAAGTACAGGAAACGACGTCTCCATACACTCCGAGAAACTTTGCGCTCATATTATTATAACTTGACTACCCAACTGCAGTGTAAAGTCAGTAGCTTGAAACGGAGCTCGATGAGGAGACACTTTCCTCCTTTAGGATATCATCAAGTTCGGGGCGTTCGTCAGGAACGTACTCCCAACAGCTATTCAAAGTGTTCCACAGCGCATCAGGAACTTTGGGGGCCCCAGGCTCGAGCGTCAATACTTCTATTGGCGAAGACGTTCAGCACGCTGGAAGGATGGGAGTAGAGGTAAACCTACCAAGGGCAAGGCGACCGAAGGAAAATACATCGCCTTGCGTTGTGAATGTGCCATCCGCAAGGACTTCGGGAGCTGTGTACTGGCTAGCGTCAGGATTGGCGTCGTCTCCTTGTCCTTCCTTGTTCCCCAACAGCGTCCATAAACCGAAGTTTCGTAGCATTGCTTCCCCATGGGTATTGACCATAACGTTGACCTGCATCGTTGGAATTCGAATGTTCAAAGCAAGCTAAGCATCGTGGCGACGACGTACATCGCTGACATCACCGTGCACTATTTCTGGTTGACGGGAGTGCAAGAAACACAAGGCTTCGGCTGCTTGGCGGAGCTGGATTGAATCATTGTAATCAGCAAAACTGCCATCTACACTACATGCTACACCTCAACGTACCAAATGTAGGCGATCAGCAGTCCGTCCAGCGTTGAGGAATTGCAGGATCGGGCGTTCCTGCGTAGAGTCGGTAATAAGGCAGACGCTCTCATCCAGGAACGCGTAGCCCATATATGGAATGATTCCATGACCTGAAGCTACCTTCTCCCAGTCGTACCAAGCCCGCTTAATCAACTTCTCCATAGCCTGCTTATCCTCACTGGAAGCGGCTCGCAAATTATCCCCCGAGGGCCGGCGCACGACGGCGAAAGAAACCTAGAAAACCCTTGTCAGAGGGAGAAATGCTATGTAAAGACGGCACATGCTCACAGGCTGGTTTCCACCGAGTTCTCCTTCGTACACACGGGCAAGTTCACTCAGAAGAGGGCTACCGACTGTGAAAGTACGGTGACGAAGCCTGTTTGTATAATCCGTTATACCCGGGGCAAAGGTTATCGCATTGCGCTTTGGGGCCGGCGGTTGGCGGTTCGGAGAAGGCGGAGAAGATCGGGTAATAGATGGGACTCTCATCGGCACCCGGTGGATCTGTGGGAGAGACGTGCCTTTGCGGGCGGCCATTGTAGCCTCGCTTTCTAGTCTAGGGAGAATACTCGCGAGGGTCGGTCGTACTCCTGGGTCGTCTGACCAGCATGCCTCCGCGATTTCCCATAGAGGCATATAGGAGAAATTCAACGGGGACCGTTCCGGTTCTTTAGGCGGTTTTTCTTGTCGTTCGATCACCCCGCGATTAAGCGTCGCAAGGTTCCGATATTGGTAGAGGGGAAGGTGACCGCTCAAGATCTAGAAGACGTTGATCAGATTACATACCAATAATCTATTCCTATTGGGCTAACCTCGTACGTTGTCATCCCAAATGCATAGACATCGCTCTGGGTGGTTCGCCTGGGATTTTCTCCTAATTCAGGACTATCCCATCTAAGGGCTTCACCAGCGGGTTCTACAGATCCGGAAGAGGGGAGGACTATTGTGGCCAAACCATAGTCGCAGAGGAGCGCATCGCCGGTTGACGAAATGAGAACGTTTCGCGCACGAACGCTCCCATGTACAAGACCCTTTCTGTGTAAGTAGCTGAGAGCCCTTGCAACTTGAAGTACCTTTGAGCAAGCGCGGTGTTAGTTGATACGATTCCTATGAATGTAGAAGTCGTTCGTACGAATCTCGGTCGGTTGCAGTGGGGATTTGCCTTGATGTAATCTTGCAGCGACCCCCTCTCCATCCAGGGCCATATGAGATACAGAAAATTATGGCTGTCATTCGCAACCCCAACAAATTGCAGGAGATTCTCGTGATGCAGGCGTTCCCATTTCTGCGTTTCTCGTTTGATCACCTTTGGTGAGCCGAAAGGAGGTTGTCAGTGGATCACCAAACCCGCACGACTGAGCGAGATACCTCGCAGGCTGCGTCCGCATGTATTCCACCAGTGGAACGACACCTTTGCAAGGAGAAGTGCTTGCCAGAAGCAGTGCCCCGGAAAAGGTCGTAAAAGCCTCCCATCTCCCGTCCTTCCGTAATAGGTTGGACACCGTCCATTGATATACGCAACACGTGCTTGTCGGTCGATTGCACCTGCAAAGTGACTTGCGAAGAGTTACGGAACAACCCGAAGAAGGACATGGCGGGTGGTTGGGGCGTTCTGTCTCGAGTAAATTTTGTGTCGGGTTGGCGGTGGAGATAGATCAGGTTTCGTGGTGAAGTAGGATGAGCAAATGATCAAGCGGAGCGTTTGGAGCACCGGCCTCGCGGTCGAGTCTTGTGGTAGAAGCAAGGGGAACGGCAGGCGAGCCAGGCTCTCAGCGCCTCGAGTC
>WSTW01000222.1:0-15717 GCA_019632305.1 Tulasnella sp. 403 | reverse complement strand
TCGATATTTGTGGCCGACGTTGAGGCTTTTTGTCCCAGCACTGTTCAGCCAACGCCCAGACTTTAGGGAAACGAGCTCGAATTGCTGACGACGAGGGCCGTTCCCCTTGGAGGAGGACTGCGTTAACGATTGCGGCTTCTTGTTCATAATCTTTGAAAGGAGTTTCTCCGCTCAATGCCTGTGTCGTTGGTGTCAGGAATGGGGGAACAGTCATTTCAGGGATGATCCTACCTCGAATATGGTGATCCCAAACGCATAAACATCGCTCTGTACGGATATACGTCCTCCGTCAAGAAGCTCAGGGCTTTGCCAAGGAAGCGTGCCCGCCCCCGGTGTGGTCCTCTCGACGTCATTCGTACGGGCGGATAGCCCGAAATCGCAAATGACGGCGTGGAGGTCACGAGAAACAAGAATATTGTCGGCTCGTATATCACCGTGGATAACATGTATGTTGTCGTGGAGGTACCGAAGACCTTTGGATGTGTCAAGGAGCTGGATGACCGATCAGCAGAGCGCAGGATGTCGAGTCAATGGAGAGACGAACAATCTGAAGACGATCCAAACCGTCGGAGTTTGGGGTGTTCCTTGTGTAGTCCCACAGCGAACCATTATCCATCCAAGGAGAGACTAAGTAAGCGTTTTGACTGCCGTCAGATACAGTACCCATAAATCGGAGGATATTGTCGTGTCGGAGAGTTTTCCAGATCCCCGCCTCCCGTTTGACTGCGTCCTGTATGTCTTTCAGGCCGTACATTTAGTTATGAGGTCCAGTAAAACCAACGCGAGGAACGAACCTGTGAGTGTGTCCCGAGCCCCCCTAAAGCGCTTCAACGCAACCGCCTGAGGTTGCCCCGGTCCATGTACGAATCCACGATGAAGATCGCAATTCTTGAGTTGTTTTTGCGGTAAAGCGTCCACTTGGATAGTCACGGTAGTACCGTTACTTGACATCGTCACTATCGGCGTCACGGAAACTCTTGTTAAGGCATACCTCACGAACGGCGGAAGGTGTTGTGAAGACGAACCCGTGAATGAATCTGGTTGGGAAGCACAGCAGCCCATTGTGAATATGCTCGGACTTTCGAATGATGGGGAGAGGGACTAAATTTCAGTCGAAAGTGAGATGAAGAACATGTTGTGGTTGCGCTGGGTGACCTCGTGTTGCAAGTAAGGCCGCCAAAACGCGTTGAATGCCGCGTTAAGTTGCGGATGACTGGCTGTTCACAGCGCCCCTCCTCGCACATTACTGTTCCAAAGTGGTTCGTTCGCTTCAAGCTTGGTTTTGAGGGCGTGAACGCTGGCTGCTGTGCGATGCGGTTTGTAGTGATTGTGATCGTCGCTGGTCACCAAGCGAAAACGCAGTTGTAACACATGCAAACATGACGGTCCTATTAGATATATGACCGACAATCGAACAATCACCCGTATATGGATCGCGCCCTACATGAAGCATATTATAAGTAGTCATCCCAGCCCAAGGACTACAAATGGCATATCTTGACGACGTCGACACGCCGTTGACGCGTGGCTGCAGCGTTGTTTGTCATCCAGTAGCGATCGAGTCGGCCTTCAGAAGCACCGCACCTGGTCAATCTTGGTTTCGGTTCATTCGCTTTACTTTGTTCCAGGCGGAGGAAGACATGGGAAATCGATTTGCTCGCTTGCGCCGAGAAGGTGAGAGTAGTCCCTAAACAGCCGATCCCAGTGCTGATCTGCTCTTGGTCAAAGATGCCGCTGTGGTGGTGACGATTGAGCACAGAGGAAAGAAGATAAAAATCAGCGTCGAGTCTGGGCCCCCTATCGAGCCTGACGGGAACTTTAGTGACCTTGTTCGGGGGATGGACATCAATTCCCAACAGCTTGTAACCCTCAGGCGGTGTCGAGTACCTCGCGGAAATGACCCTCGTTATGAGGTACCTACGTTCAGCGCGTCTTCCTACTGTCGGTTCAATGATACCCTCCCAGGCTTTCGAGCTCGAAGCAAGAATTTGGCAGAACCTTCGCCATGAACGAATTCTCGAATTTCTAGGGATGGGCTACGACAAGAAGGAATTTCTATATGTGGCCGCGCCTTGGGTGGAGAATGGATCCTTATGGGATTATGTTCGACTAAATTCAACAACACCACGCATCACATTCGTAAGTGCTCTCGCCATTGGAAACGCCACGTCTCTGAGAACGCGGATGGTATAGCTTCAGGACGTTGCCAGCGCTTGTCTTTACTTACATGAAAGCGGATACATTCATGGTGATATCAAGGCTCAGAACGTCCTTGTCTCCGACCGTCACCGCGGTCTTCTCTGTGACTTCCGCTTCGCACGCTCCTCGAACAAGATGACCGAAGCGGCAGTCAAAGGTATTCGATCCCTCCCCTTCCAGAGCCCTGAAATTTGGGAGGGTAAGTCACGAGATGATAAGAGCGATGTGTACGCGTTCGGAATCATGATATCTCAGGTGATGTGTCTTTTGAATAAACATGACGTGGCGCACACTCTGACCCTTGCGCAGGTTCTTAGCAAGGTCGAACCTTTTCGATTGTACACAAATCATGCCGCACTTCTCGATGCCATCGTGATGCGCGACGAGCGGCCGCCCAAGGACCCGATGTTCACGGATGCCGAAGACTATACAACTCTATGGGCCGTTGCCGAGAGATGCTGGTCGAAAGATCCAACGCAACGGCCCTCAATGAAAGACGTGCTGTCTGCGTTGGCCTAGTACGACGCTCGGACTAGTTTGTTCGTTTATCGCTTTGTTCGTTGCAACGTTGCCCCGCTCGACATGTTATAATCGGAACATGAGTTTGTCCGATCTCTACTCCTAGTAACCAATTCTCAGCATTTCTTCCCGGCCCACTATTGGAGAATGCTGATTAAGCGATTCAGACAAAACACCTGAACCACGAGGCGTTCCGATATATACGATCTCCCTTCCCCCACGATATTCATGGAAGACGATTACGGCCGCCTGGCCGGAGATATGGATCTTCGGAACGTGAAGATGAGTAACCGGAGCGCTGTGGCAGTAGGAGGGTTCGGGAGCTTGTTTCGTGGTGTGTACCCGGGACACGGCAAAGTTGCTCTTAAGAGAATAGAAGCCGTCAACGAGAAGAATATCAGGGTGAGTTGGTTTCACGGTTGATTGTGTAAACCTTCAGCTAATAATATCGCACATTCCCTGCATGTATGCGCATATCCATCGGGGTTTAGCTCTTCTTGCTTGAGGCCAAAGTATGGCGCTCGTTGTCACATCCGCACATTCTACCGCTATTAGGGACAAGCCTTCAAGACACTCATTGGCATTTTGTATCCCCTTGGGCGGAGAACGGCTCGTTGATCGACTATCTCAAGATCGATCCAAATGTCGATCGCTCAAGGCTGGTGCGTCATCATGAGCTTGTCTCTATGCCAATCGTACTAGCTAATCTGCTCTCTTAGCTATGGGAGGCCGCAGATGCCTTGACTTACCTCCACGAGAAGAAAATCATTCACGGGGACGTCAAAGCCCGCAACATCCTCGTATCGTCAACGATTCCGGTCCATACCCTCCTCTGCGACTTTGGGCTTTCTCGCTCTAGCTCTGTAGAGACCGACCCAGCTCTAAAGCATTTGGGGACATGCCGCTGGCAAAGCCCCGAGTTGTGGGCCGGGGGCTCTAAATCCGTGTCGAGCGACGTTTGGGCCTTCGGAATCACAATATACGAGGTATATGTGCCTTCATAACCTTTATTTTGGCGATATTTAACGCATATTCAGGTTCTCAGTGGTCAGAATCCATTCTTTCATATACCTTACGATTTTGCTGTTGGGTTCGAGATCGTAGTCAAGAAGGGGCGACCTCCCACGGAACCTCTCACATCACCTACCGGAGAATCATACCTTTATCTATGGGACGTCGCTGAGGACTGTTGGGAAGAGGAGCCAAACCGGCGGCCGACACTGGAGATCGTTCGGTCTCGTCTGGCTAGTAAGACAAGATCCAGAGGTGCGCCATCGAGAAACAAGCCATCCGCCCGCGCACGGTCCTTGGAGCGCGAAGTTGGTATTGTAGCACCAGTCAGAAGGGGTACCATAGGGAGGCATCGCCAAGAAAGCCCGGTGCAAGCGAAGTTCAGGAACCCTATTCTCCGGATACGTTCATTCTTCACCTCGATCCTCACGGCCGCATCCAATCCCCTCACAATACATTTGTCTACCCAGATGACGGTTATGGTGACATCCGAGGACCCAGTCATCACCTCCGACAATTGTGACATTCTCTTCGGTCTCGCCTTCTCCATGAATTTCGCGCAACTCTCTCAGCCAAAGAAGGTTGCGTTGAAGCGTGTTAGGGTGGCTAGAGGTGATTGACCATGCCTAACGTACCGTCCACTTCTAATGTTTTGCGCCATTCAGACTCCTCTGGGCGTCGACGCCAGAGGGATCGCCTTGAGCACGAGGCAGAACTCTGGGAGTTGCTTGCACATCCACGTATCCTCCAATACTGGGGCATCGGTGCGGATACTCACGACGTTTCGTACTTGGCGTCACCCTACATGGAGAACGGGTCGCTAAGGGACTACATAACGAAGAACGGAAATTGTGACCGTCCCAGCCTTGTGCGTACCTTTCTGATTTAGAAATGAGGTGACCTAAGCGCCGCCGTTTTAGCTGCTTGAAACCGCACAAGCTTTAGACTACCTACACGACAAGGGTATTATACATGGCGATGTAAGGGCCCGAAACATCCTGGTTACAAGCGATCAACATGCTTTAGTCTGCGGGTTCAGCGTCTCTCGACACGTTGAAGCCGCGCCTGTTGTGGAACCAGAAGGGGCTGGTAACCTTCATTGGCGAAGCCCGGAGATCTTCAGAGGAGAGCCCACCTCGTTTTCAGGCGACGTATACAGCTTCGGCATGACCATATACGAGGTAAAGCTAGCAAACCCGTTGTCATGCTATATATTGATATAGTGCCCATGTAGGTGCTGAGCGGAAAGGACCCTTTCCAAGAAACGCTCTACGCAGCCTTGATCACCGCCATTGTCAAGGAAGGTAAACGTCCGCCCAAGGAACCTATGGTTTCTCCTACGGGTCTCCCGTACGGTTACTTGTGGGATATTGCGGAGTGCTGCTGGCACAAGGAGCCGGATGAGCGGCCGACTGCGTCGAGCATCGCACACCGCCTCCAGAACGTGGGATATACCGCGGTTGGTTGATGGTTAAGCGTCGTATTTAGAGGGTCTGCATTTTCCCATAGGGTAAACATTTTTTCCCCACCAAACTAGCAATTGGATCCATATGGCATATGTGTCATCCGTAGGTGTAGTTCATCAACTCCAGTAGTAGATATAAAGTAACGGGAGTCAAGACATAGGGATATTATTGATTGAGAAATGGGGTATGAGTAACGGAGGGCGTAAACAATTTGCATCTACATAGGTTATGCAGACTTGAGAGCCAAGTGGACGTCCTTCATTAAAGGTCTCCGCTCATGCTCCGTGCGCCAGCATTTCTCTGCCAGCGCCCAGACACGGGAGCAATCCTCGCCTGCGAGGGTTTGTTTAGGTGCGCAAGGGGGGCGTTGATTGTCTACCACTATAGCACGGAGAAGTGCTGCATGCGTGGTCAGATGAGCAAAAGGTTCAGCCCCAGCCAGGACCTAAACATATGTTAGTAACGATCTAGGGTCAAAGAAAGCAGAAGGGAACGTACTTGGTATATCATCATCCCGAATGCATAGACATCACTCTTCTCGGTCCGGGACGCGCCTTGCCAGATCTCGGGGCATTGGAACCGTAGAGATGTAAGGCCTTTTAGTCCTGCCGCAGTCGCGACATTCCTTGGGCGTGACAATCGGAAATCACAAAGAAGAGCACGATGATCGCTGGAGACGAGGACGTTTTGAGCCTTGATGTCACCATGGAAATAACCCTTTGCATGTAAGTAGGCAAGAGCATCGGCGGTTTCGCGGAGCTACGGAGATAGACAGAAACATGAGTGTATGACAGACGACCAACGGAAATCAAGTACCAATGTACGACGTGGCCGTCGTGGATGCGCATGGACATAATCCGAGAGGCAGCCAAAATCCTCCCAAGGGGATACCAGATAAATATAACCTTGTTTATCTTGGCCCTTTCCCAAGAACTGGAGGATATTAGGGTGGTCGAGCTGACCCCAAATTGTCGCCTCCATTTCGATCAGCTAACAGGATCCAACTTGAGTACCCCTTCAAGAACTACAAAGCCCATTTGCGCTTACCTCAATATCTTCTTTAGATTTACCCCGAACAGGAAGTCGACAACGTTTGAGGGCAACGCGCCCGAGTTCTTGTTCGCTGCCTTGAAAAAGATCGTTGAGATTTCCGGATGCTGAGACAGGTGGACCGGGGTCGACACGTATTTTCCTCTTCTTCCCTTCGTAGACGATCTTAACAGTCGGGGCGGCTTGGGTTGCTAGAACATCACAGCGACATAAGTTGTCCGGTTACACAACTGGGCTTGCTTCACCTACAATGTCCTAGGATGTTGCCCATGGTAAACTTGTGGACGAAGATATGGCGGGTGGGAGGTTTGGAGTGCTCAGCACTAGGGGATTTCGACCAATCGTTGACTCTCTGCAGGGTTATTTGAGTGTAGGCTGGGTACACGTGCTCTTTGCGCGTTCGCCTGCTGCCTCGGGCCTCATGTCCAACAACTTCCTCGCAACTGGTCTCCAATAGGCCATTGCGGACAGCACATTTGGGTGCGACATCGGAGCTAGAGGTCGAATTGTCTGCATGGACGGTAATTGCGTTGAGACACGTCGGCCCAGGTCGAAAAGCCTGCGAAGCAGACAGGGTCCATTAGGCACACCGTAAACGCCGAAGTGTTTCCCACCTTGCGGCGTTTATACACAACCTGGGTCCTGAACCGTTCGACCCGTTGAGGCCTTGAATGCCACACACAGCGAGCTCGATAACGATCAGGACGGTACCATATGATTAAAATATGCGCAAATCTGTCAGCCCAGGGTCAACAAGCTGGGTAATGCCGCTTCCGCCGTCGCGCAACATATCAGTCCTCGCCGATGTCGTCGGACCAATCTTCGGTTCTTCCTGTGCTATCCCCTCGAATCCTTTTCCCAGTAGAGATGAGAACAGCTCATCGACCTGTTCTTCATGCCATGCCCCTCGGGACACCGGTACTGGGACCATAAAATTCTGCAACTTCTCGTGTACGTCATACCTGTAGTAGAAGGTCAGTGGACCTGCCGTGACAAGGCCTTCCAATATTAGTACGCACCTTATACGCCTATCTTTATTTGATAGGGCCCGTTCTGCCTTTCGCGCTTTCTTCTGCTTTCGTGCCCAAGCATCACTGACAGCCTGGTCACCCGAGCCTGACATCATGGGCCGATATTAGCATAACCCTACAATATCTCATAGCGACTTACCATCCCTCCCTGACCGACTCTCGATTACATCTCGGAGTAGTTGTTGATAAAAGTCAGTGTCGTCATACACCTCGTCGGCATCAAGCGTTTCCGGCCCTCCAGATGGTAATTGCACTCCACTATGATCGGGTTCTGCATCGGTGCATCCATCCCTTTCGTTGACCCTTCTCTTGTCTCCTGCACGTCGGATTCGGGTGCGACTTAGGGGCTTTCCAGTAGCAAGGGTCTCTTCGATTAGATCGACGGCGGTTTTCTGTTGGCTAAATTGCCGGGCCGAGTCTTTGAAGGTGGTACGGGTCGATAGAAGGGCGCTTGGGGCCACGGCTTGTACTTTTTGAGACCACTTCAATAAGGTCTGAAGCACAGAACGGTGAAGACTTAAATCAATAGTGAGTCAGACGTGTGTTTCGAGTACGGTTCAGTATCAGCATTCTCTAACCTAGCTTCCAAGTCCGATTGGGCTGCGGAAGATTCCCCGATGTGGGTCTTGTACTCATTAAGTGACGAGGATGGCTCAAGTTTTCTCTTCTTTCGTGGAGGGACAGTAAGATCTTCGTTTTTAGAGATATATATCTAGCTTGGCCCGGTTAGTACTACACTACATTCATAAGGAGCGATGACAGACCTCCTGTAGTCGGTATAGATCGTCCGATAGGGCCAATGACACTTGAAGGAATTTGCCGATAACGTCCCGCCGGGTTTCTCTATGGTGGAACGCATAGATCTGTTCAGGCTTTAAAACCAAGAATCAAGAATCAACACTTTCACCCCTCGTGCTTGTACGATAAAGATAAACTTGCCAATGGAAGTCGGTTTGCAGCAACAATTCCTTTCTGTAGGCGGATCCGCGCATCCAGGAGGACATCCCACGTGTCCTGGAGAGTTAAAAATGATAAGCACGGCACAGGAGGTCAAAACATGGCCTCTACTCCCCATCTGCTTTGCTATGGCCTTTCCTTTGCGTCGATCATCTTTACGGCCCTGTCTGAGGGTCTCAGCTAATTGGCGTGTTCCTTCGTCCACGGCGGTTGACTGGAGCAGACCCGTAGGGCGCCCTTGTTCGCTGACTTCATCGTTTCCCTCCGTCAATCCTTGGTCCGTGTCAGACAAGGAGGGGGTTGCGTTTGCATCACCAAACGGCAGCGCCTGCTGATAGTCATCGACTTCGCTATCTCCATCTCCGCTTGACGCTTCCTCAGAGGCGTCTACATCCTTTTCTCTTGAAAAATGTCGTTCGTCTCCATCGATAGAATCGTCATCATCAAATATTTTGGTACGAGATGTCTTCACACCGCCATATCTCGAGTCAGAAGGAATGTCTTGCTGATTCCTCAGGGAGGAGGGCCTAGGACGTTAATGAAAGATAAGCGGCTGCTCTGACACGCCTTTAACGCAAGTATGAACGAACGTGGTGACACGCACCCAACATCCAGGTAATGATCCCGGGCAGCCTCCGCCTCTTCCAACTCTAATTCGTCGCCCTCGAAGCCATTCGGTTTTGTGAAGTTGTAAGCATCTTCGGGATCGAAGTCTACCCAAAGAAACCCATGAGATGGCGATGGTGAGGGTAGCCAACGCCTAGCTTGCCTGGGACGGTGTCTTCAAGTTGAGCAATCTGCTGAGCAAGAGACAGACCTAGCCATGAGCGAATTAGCAAACCTCTGCGATGTAACAACGAAACGACCTACGGGGCATGGTGGAAAATTGTAAGTCGGTTCAAAGTCCGCACGCGTGGCCTTATAAAGGAAGTCACCGAATCCGCCGTCTGATAATACAGATCAGGACTAGACCCTGAGAAAATCTGTGCGACGCTCGCTCGTCTGACCCCCAGAGCACTCCCCTCCGCCGTTTTCCTACACCGTATATACACTTGAGAGTCGGAAGTGTAGCCGATAACTCTCTGGTCCTTTGATCTGGTAAGACCTATACACTCTTATTCGTAGAAACCCTGCGTTAGTTGCCGGTTTCAAGCCCAGTTAAAATTTCTCTAACTTCTTATTACCCTTACCTTCCCCCTTCTCGCATGACCATCGCCCCTCCCCCAGAGTACACACATAGCAATGACCGACGACGACGACGAGCTCTGTCCAGTATGCGAGAGTACTTGTACATGCAATCACCAGCTACGCGATCGAGGGAGTGCACGAGCGAATGGTTATCGACCCAAGACCGTGACTACCCTTCCGACGAGAGGCAAAGAGAGCTATATCCCACAGAGCCATAAACCTCAGTCTTCATCTAGCTCTCCAGCATTGGTACCGGCGATACCATTGCCGCCTGCGGAGCCGTCTTCAGCTGGTCCTATTAGAATCCGGCTCAAACTGGGCAAGAACGCATCGACAACTGTTGCAGCACCCCAGCAAATACAGCCCTCGGAAAACTCTTCTTTACGTCGAAAACGCTCGGTTGCCTACACGTCTTCTTCTGAGTCCTCTGTGGCGTCATCGTCTAAAGGCAAAGCACGGGTACGACCACAACTGTCTTCGAGTAGCTCAGCATCTCGCCTACGGTCTCACTCCCCTGGCTCTATGATACGTGGATCACCAAGCACTATATACCGTGCGTGTGCCTTTGCCTTCGCCCAAAATTGTCGTCTAGAAATCGTTCCCTGACTCGGATCTAACAGCAGCAAGTGTGGACGCCCACCTTCACGAAGGCTCGTCCAGAAATGCTAGCGGACCGACATCGTCACGTACTATTCCTCATAGTAGCACTTCGCGTCCTGGGGCTCCTAAGACAAGCGCCGCTGTTCTGAAATCGTCTCGGTCCCGTCCGACTAGCGTCACACCTTCAGCTGCCTGGTTCCTCGGAGCGCCTCCTCCGAGGTCGTCTAGCCTGAAGGCCAATTTCAAGAAATTAAGTTCTGGGCACGCTCCTCATAGATCTAACGTAAGTGCACTGTTATTATCGATTTTCGCATGGAGCCTCAAGGCATTAGGCACAGGTATCCTCTGATCGGGTAGCGTCTTCTTCGTCCTTGGTCACCACGTATCCGAAGAGTGCTGGCGCTCTCAATAAGAAGCACATCCCTCCCGCATGTGCGGCACGCGAGGTTACCCTCTGCAAGCCCGCGAACAGCGGTGTTAGCAAGCCGAGGAAAGGCCACTCTGCTCGTCCACCGAACGCAACCATTTCCCGGATCGGGAAGGGGGGTAAACCCGATCCCTTAGCTACTGTACCCAGGGCTTCGAGCGGTTCCGCTTTGAAGAAACGACGCAGAATAACTTATACTCCTTCGCCATCCCCTCCTGCTCGCTTTGGTCACGACTCCTCATCCGACAGTACCTCTTTATCCGAGGATGGAGAGTATCGAGAAGCCGACTTTGTTCCATCGGCTCGTCATCACCATAAACGGAAAGTACAGCACACATCACATGGCAACCGAGTTGTCTTAGGCCGCCCCGTTGGGACTGTGCTTCCCACGTTCCTCCCCAAAGACGACGTTTCGTCATCCGCTTTGGACAGCGACGAAGAGTCGTCCGACGATTCCGACAAGCTTGATGCCCAGGATCTTGACGGTTTCGACGAAATTCGGGAGGAAGAAGAACGTATGATACTCAAGGAGGAACGCAGGAAAGAACGCGCGCGTCGAAAGAAAGAGGGGAGCAGCAAAAATACCCGCCAAGGTCCTCAGCAAAACCATCGCCCTGATGCCGAAGCTTTCATGTCCTCCGATCTCACATCCTTGTCCAGCTCCAGCAGTAACACGTCAGAATCTTCTGCCTCGTCATCGGCGTCCACCGATATAGAAGATGACGAAAGTGACGACGATGACGACGATGAAGCGGATGGGTATCAAGGCGACGCCCAACACGTTGACGCGGGAACTTGGTCCGACAGCGATGAGTCCGAGATGGACGCAGATCTCTTCTTCGCGAACCTAATAAGTGATGGGGAAGAGCTCGAAGATGACGACCAGAGTAGCAAGGCCAGCGCTGATGAAGGAGCCAGACCTGCGAGTGGCGGGACAGTACAAGTGGTTGGAGTCGAGGCAGGCGGCCCAACAAGCTACAAGATCAACAACGGAGAATTCTTTGTGGATGCCGATACCTTTGAGAACCTGCATCGGCGGCGTCTCTTCCGCCCACTTGTCTCGAGTAGGGGTCGTGGAGTGGGAGGGGGGCACCGACAAAGCCGACCTCCTTCTCGAAAGCATTCACCCAACCACGAACAACCGTTAATCATTACCGAAGACCCCGATGGTCAACTCGTATTCGCCGATGCGTGGGGCGTAGAAGCCCGCGTAGTGAATTCAGAATGGGAGAAAGCCCAGGTCGCGGTGGTGATGAACGATGAAGACGTAACCAGTGAAGAAAGCGCTAGCGAAGACGGTCTGATGAGTGGAATTGAAGGGGAGCAGGCGCTTGTGGAAGGCCAAGGAGAGAATGCCACAGAATCAGAGACCGAAACCGATTTCGATGGCGAGTCGACCGTCGACGAAGGGCTCGACGAGGACGGTCTTCCTCCCGCTATGGCGTCTCAGTCTCAACAACATCGCTCAGAACGCGAGTTCAACCTGCGTCGCTTGCGGCTTCAGCAAGAGGCGGAGCTTCCCTTGCCAAACCCAGATCATCTACCTCCCGGGATTGAGCTTTTCCACGGAGGGTATGCTACAGTGCTCTTCGGACGATATGATTTCCCCGCTGTGGAGCCTCTCGAACAACCTAATTCTGTACCTGGACCGTCTCTCGCAGCCCCCATCAGCGATTCCTTCTCTGAGTCGCCTGATTGGGAAAGCATAATGGACGAGGAAGACAGCCGCGGTCGAACAGTGCACCCGAAGGATGAACCCCTGGACATCGCGCCGCCAGTAGCCGTTGGTCACGACGGCGACAGTTTTGCTCTCACCCACAAGGAGATCGTTGCATCACCTGAGCTGAACCGAGCCCTGCTAGAGCCATTGGCTGGGCTCTCACAAGAAGCGTTTGGTTCACCTGCAGGGGTTGAGCAGGACCAGATGGATTTGGATGCCGCTGTCGTTCCAATGGAGGCGCCCCCGCTTCACGGTTCTACGTCGCCTCCCCCACATGCAGATGCCACGGATCTACAGACAGTTTCTCCGGAACCCCAAGATGACTATCTCCCCACTCCACCTCGGAAACTCCCAGCCATGGGCTTCTTCACGTTCTCTCCCCCACCTCCTACCACTCCTATAGCAATCCTTCCATCAGAAACTGTGCTCCAAGACGCCGCAAATCTCCCCTCAAATACGATGCTTCCCAGTCCCTCCACCTCGACGAAGCCAGGGGAAAGCGAAGAGCGGGCTACGACGCCCAAACCGGGGCCAACAAAGGGCATGGCTATTATTGATGGTAGATCGACGGTTACCATACCGTCTCCGTTTGCAAATGTGAAGCGTCGAAAGAAACCTGCCAAGTCTGCAGCTGAGGAAAGTGAGGGAAGCTTGAGTGGTAGGCGTAGTGACGGCCAGTACAACCAGGTACGCGTTCTTCCGAGTAGGTGGACACCTTCACTGACGGGATTTATTTCAACGCGAATCATATCCATCAGTGGGCGGCTGGTCGAAACGCTCAACGATCGGTGCCGAACTCAGCACGATCCTCTTTCTCGCAAGCATTCCCTTCTCTCGACACAGGGTTCAAGAGACCCGTGCTGGGGACTGACACCGTCCCGCCCACTCCAGACGTCTTCGGACATGACCCTTTTACCATAACGACCTCTATGGATCTCACCGACGTTGTCGACTCCGCTTTCCTTGACGAAGATGACGCCGGGGCGGTCGGTTTGACGACCGGAGATGAGGAGGACGCATCGGAAAAAAGTGCCCTGCGTAACCTCTGCCGCTGGGACCGCGTGCCAATGGG
Organism: Tulasnella sp. 403; assembly: GCA_019632305.1. Classification (NCBI taxonomy): domain Eukaryota; kingdom Fungi; phylum Basidiomycota; class Agaricomycetes; order Cantharellales; family Tulasnellaceae; genus Tulasnella; species Tulasnella sp. 403. The sequence goes on along the minus strand of WSTW01000222.1, from coordinate 2,477 downwards.
TACATTTAGGCAGGCCAGAGCGTTCGGCATTGGACATGGAGAGCCCGTTGTGCATGGGCATCACCGTCAAGGGAGCCATGTTCGTCGACTATCTGACGGGTTCTCATATGGCGCAGATCCCCGCCCCGCCCCGTCCTTTTCATCCACACTCTTGTCCGACGCCGCGAACACTGACCTGGGCGCGAAGGCTGGGAAGCGGGAAAAGGCTAAATCTCTTGACATCACCAGCAACTGGTCGTCCAGGGGCGCGAAATCTTCGCGGAGACGTAATTTGAAGCTCGTCGTCTCGCCCATTCTTTTCCCGGCTACCATTCCAGAAACGCCTAATGCTGAGATGGAGGAAGAACCTGACGTAGGACTGATGACTGGGGTGGAAGAGGAGGAAGGCTACTTCTCTCGGCGTCTGCAAAAGGGAGGGCGAGAAGGCACCGAAAGGGAAAAGGTAAAGAGGAAATACGAAGAAAAAGAGAAGAAATATTTATCCAACCGAAGTCCAGCCCTTAAGAAGGCTAAACACGCGACCGGTGTCGCTAGTGAGGAGATGGCTCCTGCTGTTAACCTTTCCGAAACTTCGCAGAAGGTTTAGGCCCCGTCAATCCTCAATCCCCCACTCTATGAATATTTAACTATCACAAACTCACGTCTTCCGTTCACCATGCCGCCTGTTGTTCAATATGCCCGCTTACTCTGTTCGAAGAGGACAGGTGTATCTGTGACTGAATATTTCCTGCACGATTTTGTTGTAACCTAGTTTTATGTTGTTATGTCTAAAATGATTCTGTGGTATAATATTGGTGTTATATACGACGGGGAGAGCTGAAATCCCTACTCACTAGCCGGGGGGCGGGGTCACGTGATGGTGTCCCAACATCCCAATGGCCGAGACCCCACGTTACAGAATCATATGGAGGTCGCAATAACGTAGCTCTACATCTTTCGGCACGAAATAGTAGGAACTTGGCGTCAAAGTCTTGTCGAAAGGTGTTAGCCACCAGCTCTCTGAAGTCTGTAGTCAATTTCAACCATCTCCGCAGTTTGTAATGGCTCGCCTTTCCCTGAGCAGTGAGGGTATCGTGCCAAGCAATTTGCACAGATGAGCGCCGCAGGCATCCGGGTAGGCCGAGGCCCCGGCCGACGTCTGTGATAATGAAGAAGTCACTGTGTCTCGGATAGAGACCTCCTGGTTTCAGTTCTGCCTGCACGAAACCCGAAGCACAACGCACATCCCTTATATGATACCCTCTTCGGTCGTTGACTCAGGACCATGAGTCGACAGGACCACTAGGGGGATTTCCCGGTATTCCGGTGAGCTCCTACCCTTCGTGGATCCACGGCCTGCCTTATATGCGAGTTAAGGATCCATTAGCGACGCGAAGTCGGGTTTGGCTATTCGTATCCTATTCATATCGGCATTATCACTCTTCGAGACCCCTAGTCCGCGTGGTGCGTGGTAAGAGTGAGGTCTATGCCCGTGTCCTGCAACCAGCCACGAGGCTAATTCTATAAGACGTCGTTGCTCCTGAATACACGCCTATTGCTCCAAAATACTCACCACTATATCCCAACACCTATGGGTTGCATTTCGTCTCGAACTTTCAATGGTACGCAGTATTCTGGGTACTCTCACCGTGCATTGACCCGAGGTTCTCTCAGTCAAGGTAGCTGGGTTTGTCGTATCGGTGGAGAAAGCCCCCCCAGAAATGCAGCTTGCCAACTGCGACATCTTATGCGGGGTAGTCACTCGTCCGACAAGTCATACGAAGGGTGGACAAGAGCAGTCGAAGAAAGTAGCCCTAAAACGCTTACGAGTCACCCGGGACCCAAACCCGCTTCGTAGGTCGGCGGTAAAGTCACAAGGAAAATCCGAACTTACCTTTTTACCTAGAACGGGCGCACCTGCAGAGGGAGGCCGACCAGTGGCGGCAGCTTAAGCACCCGTATATACTGGAATTTCTGGGTGCCGGTCAAGACAAAGACGGAAACTTGTATCTTGCATCCCCATGGATGGACAACCGTACCTTGTCCGAATTTATCGCCCAAGAACCAGATTGCGATAGGCCTAAATTCGTAAGTATTGTTTCAGGGAATGTCGCCTATTCATCTGACATCCTTCTCCCTTTGAGTTATTCGAAATCTGCGCGGCCGTCGTCTATCTGCATGACGTCTGCGAAGTCATACACGGCGATATCAGGGCAGAGAATATCCTTGTATCTCCCGAAAGGCACGCCCTTCTTTGCGACTTCGGGTTGACCAGACCCAAGGCCATCGAGGGTCCTGATCTTGCTGGCGCTGGTACGCGCAACTGGCAAAGCCCGGAGCTATTCGACGGACAGGAGTCGTCGACCTCGAGTGATGTCTATGCGTTTGGAATGACGATTTACGAGGCAAGTCGTACTTCTATCCCACTCATTCAAGTCCCAACCCAATAACGGTTCGCAGGTGTTGAGCGGCAAAGTGCCGTTCGCAGAATATGAACA
>WSTW01000220.1:0-24336 GCA_019632305.1 Tulasnella sp. 403 | reverse complement strand
CGTTGAGCGTCACCTGAACACGCTGGCGATCCCCGGGCGGTCCGCCTCTTCGCGCTCACCTTCGCCTTCTCCGATGAGGAGTGCAGGCGCCGGAGGGGCCGGGTGGATATAAGACAACCAACCTCGAGCCTCGTTTATGCTGCAATATCCTTTTGAACGTTTTTCCTTTTTTTCTTTCTATTGATTCAGATATATATCATATTGTCTCACCTCCGACGTGCGGTTATTCTTTCCTTTCTTCAGCTCTTGACTCCCCCTCGTTCCTTGTTTTTGGTTTTATTGAAGTTTTGATTTCATGCGTATGATTACGTTCTTGCTATACTTTTCGTCTTGACTTTATATTCAACTTTACAGCCTTTATGTGTTCTTGCTATATGTACATGCCTCTTTCGTTTCCGAGTCTCGAGGATTTTTCTTGGACTGTAGCATATCTATAGGCTTGCGGGAGGGAGGGACTCTTGTGGCCAGGCTGGGTTTTGGTAGGAAGCATTGCTGGTGCGATGTGTTTTGGACTAGTATATAAATTGCTCTGGTTTTGGAGTATCTTTTGAGTGTTGTTTGGGGGTGGGTGGTTGGGAGATGGTTAGGGTCCGAGATTGCCGCCGGGAAGTTCAAGGCGAGTCCGAGTCGAATTTCGAACATGACCGGAATTGTCGCGGACTCGGGTTTCACGCGACGACTTGGTTCGTAAATTGACGGACTTTCTGCTGTATATATCCACGCATCGGCTGGGCATTGGCCAAAAATCCATCCAACACGCCCGGCTTTGGTTCTTGACCAACGTCCTTTGGCCAGTCACGACGCAATCACATTGCTGTTCCATATCGGCGTCGAAAGCACTTGCCCAGTACCTCTTACCTGTCTGGAATACGGACACGTTCACGCTCCGTCGCACGATGCAATTCTCGAAGGAGGGAATTCCTGTAGGGCTCTGTGTCGTGTCATGCGTGCCTGTACTCCACTTTTCGGGTACCCACTCTGAATCTACATCTACACGAGGCGAGACTCTTTCTAGTCTAGAAATGATTTCCTTCGGGGAACCGACGCGATGGGTCGCAGTATGGGACATCTGGCCTTGCGGCCCTATCATCTTACCTCCCAGCTTTAGGGGGTGGAAGCCTGTCGCTGCCTTGTCATGTGGCATACCTTATCCCAGGACTCGCGGCTCCCACAGAGGCGCGTAACTCGAACTTCTATGGAAATTCCATGCACTGCGAGACGTGCAATTGGAGGCCTATCTGAGAAGCTAGTGGGATTGTATTGGTCGACTAGCCGGAGGTCCTGGTGTGGCCCAAACTGGGAACAGCGTTGCGACCGCGCCGACCAGTCAGTTTGTGTACGCCGTCGGGGTGCCCAGTCTCTTTTAAAAGGCTCCTAACGGGGGGTATAGGGTATCGCTTTCCGACCTACTGGTGTCTATCATGGATTCCTCTTCAACTACAGCACGGCGTTTGGTCGTGTCGATCGACGTTGGAACTGACTTCAGTAGAGCTGCGTATGCGATTCAAACTCTTGGTGGATCGGTGCATATACAGGATGTCACGACGTGAGTCTCTCTCCCCTATATGGCGGGTGTGTGAGTGACACCTGCGATATCGTAGCTTCCCCGGTGGAGAAGGCGAGAATATGAAGGTTCCGACTGTCGTTTTGTACAATTCACATGGCAAGGTCTTGGGATGTGGCTTCGAAGTTGGTGCCATCAAACCTGAAGCGCGCCAATTCGTGGTTGAACGGTGAGATGCTTGTAAGGCCATGACTTTTCGGCACGCACAAACGTACTTCTCTCAGGTTCAAGTTGCACATGTGCTCGCATTCGATGGGACAACCTCCGGCTGCGATACCACACATGGAGACTCCCAATCACATCGGCGTTACCCAAATCATGGCAGATTTCTTGCAATATATGAAGCGAGCTGTGCAGAGCTCAGTTAGTGCAAGCAGCGAGAAGGGGAGTGAGCTTTGGGACGAGTTGGAGGGCGGGATAATCTGTATCTTGAGGTAGGGATCACATTTACGGCTGGTGGTGCGAGAGACTGATTCGTGGACCTTTAGTCACCCGAATGGCTGGGCGGGGGAGCAGCAAGCGGCGTTGCGCGAGGCTGCTGCCCGCGCGGGCCTAATTCCAAACTCTGCAGAGGGACAGGCCCGTCTCGTTCTCGTGTCTGAAGGCGAAGCCAGCTTTCACTGGTGCGTCGATCAAGGCCTTACGGTGCCGAATGGCGGCGATCAAGTACGTATCGTCGCCCTACCACCCGTATATTGTTGATTGATTTGGCCTAGCCAAGTTCACATATTGTCGTAGTGAATGCGGGTGCGGGCATCGTCAGTATCTCTTCTTTCAAATCATCGGATGAAGACACTGCGCGCTACCGCGAGGCGAGTGTTGCCAAATGTATGTCCTATCCCAAGGGAGGATCGAGTACAGCTCATCACGTGTTTCCTCTTAGCAATACTGGCCGGATCGAACTTCGTAACTTGGTTACTCGAAGGAAAGATAGCGAGTACGGGCAATTCTACTCTACCCCACAATCGTTCGATAACTTATTTCGTTTATGCAGAGCGTTTGAATAAGCCAGCCGTGCCACACGTCACTCGGGCGGCGTTAAAACAAGAAATATCGCACCTGTTCGATAATACAATAAAAAATACTTATAGCGAAGAGATACAGTTCTGGCCTGTCAAGTTGGAGACTCCTCTGAAGCCTGACGCCCGGAAAGGACTCAGCGTACAGGATGGCATCTTCAAAGTTTCTGGGTGTGGTATATCGTATTCTATCGTCCATCTCATACTCATTTGCCTGCCTTTCAGCACATCCATCAGGGAAAGCTTCCTTTCCGCTCGTGACGACATCCTAAAGGGTATTCAAGAACAGATAAATGATGACTCTTCAAGTGTACGTTCAAGCCGTCCGCTATGACTGCAGAGGTGATAACCAAGCCCCATCTGTAGGATGTGCTCTTGGTTGGGGGATTTTTTGAGAATCTCTGGTTGTATGGACAGTTGGTGGAAGGTTTAGGCGAACATACACGAAGTGTTAGGCGTTGCGACGATATAAGGTCAGGACCCGTCCACCCCAATCTGTGTGCATCTAAAGAAGATTGCCTTTTGTAGTTCCAACGCAGTTGCGCGCGGCGCAATTACTTCCGTCTTGCAAAGTTTGGTCACGGCACGTACAGCAAAGGATACCTACGGGATACGCGTTCGCTATCCATACGATCCCAACAATAACGAACATGTTGTGCGCGAGAACAGAGTACTTCAATGTGAAGCATCGGGACGACAGATTTTATCGGATGGTTTCCTGAAAATTGTTACAAAGGTAGGCTTTGCTTGGTCAAACTATTGAATAATCCCTGGTCTGAGAGAACGTTGAAGGGAGAACTGGTGCCCGAAGGACATGCCTTCCGTATCCCTGTCGTCGGTGATGTCAGGGACAAACGATACCGTCCCTACAAGGTCGATCTCTACCGCTACAGTGGCATAAGGCACGATATCCAATTCCTTGATGCAGACAAAGGTGCGTATACTAGATATTTACATTCCACGCCGAATGATGATCCTTCCCCTGCTCTGCAGACGCATTTCAACTCGTTTGCAAACTGTCGGCTGACGCACCAAGTGCTTTACTAAAAGAGAGGAAACGGAATGATATGAGCTACTGGACGGTAGACATAAATATCGTTCTAGAGTTGGGTATGACGGAATTGGCGTGTCACGTGGAGTGGGGAAGGGGGGTGAGTTCTCGATCTTTTATGGCAGGACTGACACCTGAATGCATCCATTTCCCCTCTGCTCAATAGGAAGAGGCGAAGAGCAAAATGTACGTTTCCGCGTCACCTGTTCCGTGTGTCGTCCTGACCAATTTCTCATAGTGGACCCGCGTTCGCTACATGGCTGCCCATATCGACTTGAATATTATCCGATTGTATAACCAGTTCCGACTTGTTTGCTATTGAACGCTCACTGGCGACTCTGGTGTATTGGTGCCCGCAGATTGGCTGGGGGGACAGTCACATAAACGTGCTCTCCGACATTCCGTGGCGACGAAGCCGTCCCATTACTCCGATCGACACCGTTGGTGAGACGCCCGTTCTTTGGTATGTAAATACCTTCGTTTGGACCTCTTGTGCATGTGTTGAGAGCGCGCGGCATCTGCGGTTGTAGACATTCAGGGTTGCGGGAATTGACTTGGACTGACATGACCGCAAACATCACCCGAATTCGTCGTATTTCCCCTCTCACGTCGTTGGAGAACTGGGATCACATCGACCTTGCACCACTCGACGACGGTTTCCTATTCGGGTTTCAACCCAACTCGCTGTGAGTGCAGACACGGTGCACGTTCCGCAACACGACGCAACAATCGAAGGAGAGTCTAGCGTTTTCTTGTTGTGTCATACTCGCCTCTACTCCAGTACAGCTCAATTTTTCGAGTGCCTACGGTTCTCCCTAGAAGATATCTCTTCAGGGGTCCGACGCGATTGATCTTGGTAGTCGTGGTCCAGCTTTGGGAGCAGAGAAAGGCGCCTCTTCGTTCGTCATGTGCCAGCATGCGTAGGGAACCGTGCGATCGGGGGACGTACTCGAGAAGCCAGCCAAAACCGTATCATTCGACCAGCAGGAGGGATCGCCGCCGGCAAGTCGGTGAGTCGAATCCGAACATAACCGGAATTGTCCAATGTCGTTCGTTCACCTGTCACGCCATCGGCATCCGGACGACTTGGGTCGTGGATGCACAAGCTTGGCACTCTCCAAAACGACCTTGAGCTAGGGTGTTTCTGTCGTACGGAAGTGCATCCATTCCGGTCGGTTGGGTAGTGTTTTATTCCTGACTGCCGCTTTCGATAACGACAGGTCCGTTGCTGTGACCGATCTACAATGCCCTCCCTGCATAGTTGGCGACTGCCAGAAGTGTTTCCGTCGCTTTATATCCGGGCTTGGCGTACTGGATGACTGACGTTGTCACCAACGTCACTCGAAGACACACCCTAAATGTCGGGGACCCGACGGAAATCTCACAGCCTAGACGATTCTGACACCAGAGATGCTTATGTTCCATCAATCCGGCTGCGCTGCCTTTCTATACTCACGAAGCTAATTGTCATTTTAGGTGTATAAACGTCCGACGACCAAAAGGGAATCGGGACGGCTACGGATATGATATGCACTGTATAACACGACGCAATCTTGAAGATCTTGAAAGGAACCATAGAGCTCTTATGTCTCGTCATATCTACGTCTGCTCTACCGTTCGCGCACGCATCCCCTCTCCACGGGGACGGGACTCTTCCTGGAAGATATTTCCTTAAGGGTGACCGACGCGGTTAGTTTCGGTCTAGAACCTCTGTTCCTTCGGCCCTCTCATTTCCCCCTTCGTCCAATGCTAGGGGAAAGCAACGTGTTGACCCCTCGTTGTGTGGCAAACCTTATCCTGAGTTCCACCGGGGCGCGCTGCAATAATTCTATTGAATTTCTGTGCAAAGGAAGCCGTACGTGCGATTGGAGGACCTATTTGAGGAGTCAGACTAACCATATCATTCGACCAGCCGGAGGTCCCAACGTCGCCCAAATCGGGAATGACGTTGGAACGATACCGACCAATCAATTCGTTCATCGCCTGAGTCCAAGGTCTCTTTAAAGGCACCCGGGGTGGGTTTTCTGGATGTAGCTCTTTGACCCGCTAATGTCTTCCGCGGATAGTCAAGGTCCCCACCAAGCCCCGGTGCGACGTTTGATCGTTTCGATCGACGTCGGAACTACGTTCAGTAGTGCTGCTTATGCGATTCAAACTCTTGGAGAGCCGGTACATATACAAGATGTTACTATGTGCGTATTTCTTTCCTAGTTTGCCGCAGTAGAACTGACGACGCTATCTCGTAGCTTCCCTGGCGGAGATGGCAAGACTATAAGAGTTCCAACCGTCGTACTATATGACCCGAATGGCCAGCTTCTCAGTTGTGGGTTTGATGTCGATGTCGCCAAGCCTAGAAGGGGCACAATCAGAGTCGACGGGTGGGTACGTCTCTGGGAACAGCATCTTAATACTGATGCTCGCACCTCTTCTCCGCGATAACCAGGTTTAAATTGCATATGCGACCACCTTCAATGGAAAACCCACCTGTGGAGATCCCACCGTTGATGCTCACTCCCAGACTGACAGCCACACATGCTATGGCCGATTTCCTGCGATATATGAGGCGAGCCGTAGAAGATAGTGTTCAAGCCGACGAGGCCGGAAACAAGCCTTGGAATGCACTAAAGGATGGGGTAATCTATATCTTAAGGTAGGAGTATCACCCGCATTGGACGATCGTGAGGTTGACGCATGGACCTTTAGTCACCCGAATGGTTGGGAGGGGCAACAGCAAGCTGAATTGCGTCAGGCAGTAATCTGGGCCAATCTTATCCCAAACACTCCGGAGGGGCAAGCCCGTCTTATTCTTGTATCCGAGGGCGAAGCTAGCTTTCATTCGTGTGTCGATCCACGTCTCTTGGCGTCGGATAATGGTGATCAGGTCCGTTTGATTGTTGTATACTTTCCGTATTGATTAACTCAACTGGGTTATAGCAAAATCCGTCCATCGTTGTGGTCAACGCTGGTGGTGGCTTTGTTGACATCTCTTCCTTCCAGGCATCTGGTGAAGACCCGTCTCATTTCCGCGAGGCAGGCGCTGCTCGGTGTAAGTCTGCACACTCTGGAATGTCTTCATCAATGTAATATGTAATATGTTATTCGCGGCTAGCTATCCTGGCAGGATCAGACCTTGTATCGTTCAAACTACGAGAAACACTTGCTGGTAAGTTGACGGCTCTTGGAAACGGTTCTACTGTTGGTTACTGACTCATTACGCCAGCCTCTTTACACAAAGTCGAGGGTTTGAAAGGCAAAGACCTGGGTCTTTGCGACGCTGTGTTCGACGAGGTGGTGGATTCTTTCCAGAAAGCCATGAAGCTCGACTTCGGTCGTTCAGAGACAAATGACCTGCTCGTTGACATAAAGACCCAGATAGGAGGTGACATCGCCAAACTCCTAAGGATTCCCAAGGACAGGAATTGGAAAATACCCAGGCAAGTCACGCACTTGGTTCTAGTTTCTGCTGGCGAACAACAGCTGAGTCCATACGCTCTTCCCAGTCGTGTAATTGAAGCTTGCTTCGAGCCTTTTTGCGCTGCGATCGCGAGCGGCATACAAGACCAAATTGTCGACGAAAACACTGTGCGTGGCCGCCATGTTCACCCTCCCCTGCCCTCCTTAATGACACGAATTATCGCAGCATGTGCTTCTCACCGGTGGATTTTCCGGAAGCCCCTGGCTCCTGTACAAACTAGAGGAGCTGTTAACCGGTTGCATAATACACGTCGTGGATGCTGGGGGTGACCCGAGGTAAGTCGATAAATGAGTAAAAATCGGATTCACCTTACCACCCTTCCGCTCAGCCCCAATATCGTTCCTCATGGCGCTATCACCTTTTTCGTTGATAATCTGGTCACAGCTCGCGTGGCTAAAGATACCTATGGGATAAGGGTGCGTTACACGTTCGACAAAGACAATATGGATCACTTCCTGCGAAGGGAGAAGATACACGAATGTGAAGCGTCAGGCCAGAATATTTTGACAGACGGGTTCTTGAAAATCGTATCGAAGGTAAGCAGAGCGGTGGCCTAATCATGTTGTTCTGGCTCTCACAGTAGATCGAAGGGGGAACTGGTTCCTGAAGGGCGTGCCTTCAAAATTCCTGTCATCGGTGAAGTCAGAGCTAAGAAAGGGCGTCCCTACAAGGTTGATCTCTACCGTTATCATGGTCTCAAGAAAGATATCCAGTTCTTTGATGCCGATCTAGGTGTGTCCAAACGTCCTGTAATCCGGGAGAAGACATGACACCACCTACCTTTGACTTTGCAGACAATTTCGAACCTGTTTGCGAATTGTCGGCTGGGCCACCAGCCGATGTGTTCAAAGAACAACAGCGGGCCGATGGTGCGTACTGGTGGGTGCAAATGAACGTGGTTCTTAGGCTGGGTATGACCGAATTGGCGTGCCACGTAGAATGGGGAGACGAGGTGGGTTTTCCGACCTTCTATATAGCAACACGGGAGTCTTAACATATCAATCGTTTCCTCTGCTCCACAGGAGGAGGGAGAGAAGAAGTTGTATGTATCCACGTCGTGCTTTCGATCATTTTACAGCCCTGACGAGCGTTGCCTACCGTCTAGTGGACCCGCATTTGCCACCTGGCTGCCGACTCCGGAGGGACTAATGCGAGAACACACCCCTTACAACCTTTACACTAGCTAATCACCGTGAACACGATCGCTAGAGCTTACCGGAGCGACTCCTCTCGTGTCCACGGATTTGCTGGCAGTACGCGTTGTCATCCAGACGAGATGAATACCGCCCCATGGGGTCAGCCTGTAACTCTCTGCATCCAGTCCCCAGCATTCCCGATTATGAGGCAGGGATGCAGCGCGTTGTTGGGTCGTGTACAGCTGCGGGAGGTCCTGCTGGATCACAAAAGCGTCCGAATCACCGTTCAATCTCCCTGCCGACTTCAGCGCTTGACGTCGACCCTGTTGACATCTCAAGCACGATTTTGCTAGTCCAGCAGCGGTCACAGGTCTGCCGACCTGCTTCGGCTCGCATCTCCAACCCGGAGACGTTCTGGTCGTGCCGTGACGCGTCCCATCACAGAACCAACGCGGTAGGACAGCACGTTGTTGACTTGCGTCATTTGGTGATGAGAGGTTCTCGTCTGTCTAAATATGGAAGGAAATACGGTTGTTTGACGCCACCTTCTGATTCCAAATAGTATAAAATCCTTGTAAGTCCATCCTTGTCTGTCCCAACGCTCACCCATAGCTTCTGAAATGCGTTCCCCTTTCACCGGTGATAAAGCCTCTCTCGTCATCGCCATCGACGTGGGCACCACATACAGCGGCGTCTCGTATACTTTCCTTCGCCCCAAGCAACCCTCTACAGTGTACAATGTCACCCGGTATGCCACCCTCAGCTCCACATGTGCTGGCCTCGTCAGAATTTAAACGCGCCTTGCCGTAGGTTCGCAGGTCAAGGAAGTAACGAAAAGGTTCCTACCGTCTTGTATTATGACAATGCGGGTGAGCTGCTCCACTGTGGCCCCGAGCCCGCCGAAGACCTACTGGACGGCAAAGATTATGTGAAAGTGGAATGGTGGGTTATTAACGCTATCTAATAGCATTGGTACTGGAACAGTCTTTAGGTTCAAGCTTTTGCTTGGACCAAAACCGCCCGACAGGTCAGCACTAGGCACACAACACCCACAGCTGCCTCCCTCCCGTACTGTAATCGACGTTCTCGGGGACTTTCTTCGGTACATGAACAACACCTTAAAAGAAGACATCCTCGAGGTGCATGACGATGGGGATCGTCTTTGGGATTCCCTCAGTGCGGAAGCTACGTATATCCTCACGTAAGTCGTTCCGCGTTCCTTGTGTTCCTACTGTTCTGACCAACGCCTGTAGTCACCCAAACGGCTGGGAAGGTCCCCAGCAAGCCCACATGAGAGAGGCCGCCATTCGTGGCGGACTTGTCCCAAACACGCCCGAAGGGCGAGAACGTGTAGAGTTCCTCACAGAGGGGGAGGCTAGCTTCCACTGGTGCATGGATCCAGAAGCCAACGCTGCCATTCGTAAAGACCTTTCTGTAGGTCCCTTCTGTCCCCTGTGTGGAGTGCTTTTCATAACTAATGTGTTGCAGGTTGGAGACCACATCATCGTAGCTGACGCTGGAGGAGGTACTATCGACGTATCGTCATACCACGTGACGTCAGGTTCTCCTCTTCGAGTCCAAGAAGCGACAGAAGCGCAGTGTACGTCGATCGTCTTTCTATCCTAGAGTGTACTCCCTTACTTATTCATGCTGTCGCAGGCGAGTTTGCTGGATCGGTCTTTGTGACTGAATACTTTCGACAGTTCGCTGAAAGTAAGGGTGCGTTGACACCCTCTGATGTCTTACTGACGTATGTGGTCAGAGCATTTTGATGGCTCGGACCCCGACAAGGAATATGTTGAGCATGCGGTTGAGGCATTCGACAAGAAAACGAAATGTCTCTTCTCAGGGTCGGAAAACCCTGTGTTCGTTAAAATCGGTGGAAGGAAGCTGGTAGACGAGGATTTTGATATCAGCCGAGGTTCGCTCAAGCTTCCAAGGTGAGTGTACTTCATACTATGGGGAAAACTCGTCGACCAATCGGCTGATTACGGAGCAGAAACATTGTTGCCGGTACTTTTGATCGATCCTGTAGTGGTATGGTCAAGGCGATTGCGAAACATTTGAAAAAGAAAACTATGGCGGTACGTTTCCACTGGACCCCTTGAAATTGCTCACCATGTCACTTTCCTCAACCACAGACGGTGTTTCTGGTGGGCGGTTTTGCTGCCAATCCATGGCTTACTAGCGAGGTGAAACGCCGGATTGGACTAATGCACTATGAAACCGAAGTGAGGCGTGCCGAGATCGGCACGTACGTGTCTTCCTGTCCATTCTTATGCCTGCTTATTTCGCGCTAACTTTGTGCATGCAGGGCAAAAGCAGCTGCTCATGGTGCAGTCTCATGGTACTTGGATCGTCTGGTCACGGCTCGGGTTGCAAGGCATACCTTTGGAACTCCTTACGCAACCGGCTTCGATGCAACCAATCCGAAACATCGATTGAAGCTCGACCATGCCTTCATAGATGATGTGACTGGGCACCCTTTTATAGGGGGTCTGTTCAAGGCCATCTTACAAAAGGTTCGGTCTGTGCACAATGTCGTTGTCCCATTGCCGATGATCCCCCTTCCTCTCCTCAATGTAGGGCCAAGCCATCCCGGAAGATGCTACGTATCGTGAAACATTTACGGTCGACTCGAAAACACGAGCGCTTGTCAAGAACGTAATACCACTCATTCGTTACAATGGCTCCAAAAAAGGAATCGGCTTTTTCGATGATGATCCTCAGCCTGGTGCGGTCACCCGTACTCCGAATTGCATTCATTAGACTCGTTCATTCGCTTTACAGGTTCCTTCAAGGAGGTTGGCTCCACTGTCGTCGAAGTACCTCCTGGAGCATTGGTTCCTTGTATGGGACTGCGGGGTCTCTTCTGGACAGCTTCGGTCGAGGTTGTCTTGACTCTAGGGAAAACAGAGATGAAGTGGTACATGGAGTGGGAGGAAGATGTACGTGTAATGTATTCGTTGCATCGATCGGGTCAATGGCTGACTTGGGTGTTTGTACCGCTATCCAAATCAGGGAGTCAAAAACAAGTAAAGTCACAATCATTGCTCCCGAAATGCTGTCACTTCTAACCGTGTCGTTTATTCAGGAGTCCTGCTTATATAACCTGGGCCGAAATCTAGTGTACCACATAGCGCACGAGTCGTTTCGACTGGAACTGTACTTAGCTTGGTGCCACCTGGGAGTACTGCCCACCCTAAACGCCATGCCTACTTAATTGTCGTCCATAGTCTGATGCAAATTCCTAAATGGGTTGTTCACGCGAAATGAACTGGACGTGATTCGGAAGACAAAAAAGCATTAGTGTCTGAGGAAAGATGCAAACTCCGGATCCGAGTCCGGTTTCTCAGTTTCGCGGACGACGATGTTCGGATGATAACCCCGATACCCATGTGATTCGCGACACGCGTGCAGCTCACTTCCTCTACGCTCCGACCTCTTCACCGTCGTGAGGCAGAATAATATGATACGCCTGATTGGCGAAGGCGCGAACAGCGTCCCAGAGGCCCCCTTCCTGTGTTGAGGTTTGCCTAAAAATGAATCCGCCAGTCCGCATCCCTGCGCCAAAACCTAGCCGTTCTTACACCAGAACGTCGCTTTTCACTTGCAGACCATCCACATTGTCAAGTGTTATGACCGTTTTATCTTGTCGAATTCCCGATTTCATCCCCGCGGCCACCTCCCTGGACGACTTGCTGGTGTACGACATTCCGAAACGCACGGTGCACAGGGTTGTGCTATTTTCATCGCCGTCTTCCAGCATTTGTGTGTTGTCAAATCTTGACCCTGCTTCTGGAACGAAAGGTGTGTGCTGTGCCGTGTGTATGTCTTCTTGGATCATCCTACTGAGCTTTGCGACCTCTTTGGTGATGCCTTTAATATCGCCATCTAACAGTTGTGTGAATGGGTCGAAGCTCGGGCAACTATCCTTCAGAAGGGATTTGGATACGGAATAGCACGCGACGAGGAGATCGTTTAGCTGTACGGTGCTCTCGATTCGCCTCGGTAAGCCGGATGCGCAAGTACTTGTGTATCATCGCTCTCTCTGCCATGCGTGGGTGAGCCCGGTTGTAGCGCCGTTTCAACCTCCCTGCCGATTTCGCCGCTTGACGTCGATGCCCGCCGCCCGTGGATATCTCAAAGGCGAGTTTGCTAGTTCAGAAACGACCACACACTGAGAACGAACTCCATTCCACACTTTGACCAGTACACGCTCTAGTCGCGCTTGTGACATATGCCACCACAAAACTGGTGAAATAGGATAACATCCTGTTGAGTTGCGTTACTAGTTATGGGCAATGAGAAGTTCCCGTCTGTCTGAGTTGGTGACACAACGAAAAACGGTCGCGGTTGGCTTGCTAGTACTGCCTGATCTCAAACCTGTGCCAATCATTCCTGTAATATCAGCTGCTGAAATGCGCTCTCCAATCACAGGGAACAAGATACCTTGGATTTTGGGTGTTGAGACGGACCTCGAGCGGCTGTATCGGCATTCAGGGTCGCAAGTTGGGTTTGGACCGACGCGACCACGAATTCAAAAAGTCGAACATCACCCTGCTTCCCCTCTCTCGTGTTTGGAGAATTTGGGTCGTGAATCGACTGATTTGCAGTGACCCCCGGATCGGGTGTCAATCCAACGCGAGTCAGATTTTTTCTCGACTGTCGCTTCCGCAACGAACGGTGCATCGCTGTGATCGGCCCTCCTTGCTGAGTCTTCGATCTTCACCGGTGGGATGCAGCCAATATTACCGTCGTCGTCGAAAATACTTGCCCTGCATGTGGATCTATCCACCTTCCTCTTATTCGTCGTGAGTGCGGACACGAAACACGTTCCGCAACCCTCGACGATCTTGAAAGATGGAAAATATAGGGCATGTGCGTCGTGTCATGCCCGCCTCTGCTCCAGTGCAGCCCCAGTTTTCGGGTGCTCAGCACCTCTCGACCTACACGACTGTTTCTAGAATGTATTTCATCAGGGAACGGACGCGATTAGTCTTCGTGGTATCTCTGGCCGTGCGGTCCTGTCACCGTCCACTTCTAGGGGAAGGGAAGGTGTTCGTAACGCGTCAGACCTTATTCCCAGATTCGCAGCTGCGTAGCCAATATTTCCATGTACAGGAGGCCGTGCGATTGGAAGACCTATTTGAGAAGCCAGCCAAAGCCGTACCATTCGACTAGCCGGAGGTCCCAACGTCCCCCAAACTGGGAAGGACGCTAAGACGACGGCGACCAATCAGATTGTGTTCACCGTCGGGGTCCGAGGTGTCTTTAAAGGCTCCTGAGGCGAGTTTTCGACGTAACCCTCCGACGCTCTGATGTCTTCTATGGATCCCCAACAAGCGGCGGCCAGGCGTCTGGTCGTTTCAATCGACGTTGGGACTGCGTTCAGTAGCGCAGCCTACACAATTCAAACCCCTGGTAAACCGGTGGTCATACAGGATGTTACGTGTGTATCTCCCTCCTCCGTTCGTTGAAATGCATCTAATGGTGCCATGTTATAGCTTCCCTGGTAAAGATGGCAAGTGTGTGAAAGCTCCAACTGTCGTAGTTTATAGCCCAGATGGCGAGGTTCTTGCATGTGGATGTGAAGCCGATGCTGTCAAGAAAAAAAAGGGTTTGTCTGCCGTCAGATGGTGAGTATATTTGTCAGGACGACTTTGCAGTGCTTACGACCGTACCTCCTCATGATTATAGGTTCAAGTTACATATGTGCCCAGCTTCCATGGGAAGCCCGCCTGTCGAGATCCCACCCTTGACGCTCCCTCCCGAGCTTACAGCTACACGCGTCATGGCCGCCTTTTTGCGATACATGAAACGGGCCGTACAACAAGCGGTTCAGAAGGACAACAAGGGTGGGGACAAGCTCTGGGATCAATTACAGCACGGAATAAGCTATATCCTGTGGTATTAATATCACTCGTACCATATATTGATGGCGGCTGACCCACCGTCCGCTAGTCATCCGAATGGATGGGAAGGACCCCAACAAACTGAGCTACGACAGGCAGCAGTCTGGGCGGAACTTATCCCAGACACCCCAGAGGGACAGTCCCACCTCATGTTAACGTCTGAAGGCGAAGCCAGTTTCCATTGGTGTGTCAATCAAGGCCTCGTCAAGCCGAGCAACGTTGATCAAGTCGGTTTGGTTGTACCCCCTTCCCGTGATTTGGCTGATTTGGACTTGTCCATAGGAAAGTTCACGTATTGTAGTGGTCAATGTTGGCGGGGGTATCGTCGATGTTTCCTCCTTCGAGCCTTCGGGCGAAGACACGCACCGGTTTCGCGAGGCAAGCATTGCCAGGTGTATGTCTACACAGCTTCACAGGGAGGAGTCTACGCTCATCACGTGTTTACTCAGCGACCTTCGCTGGATCAACCTTTGTAAATTGGCTGTTGCAAGAAAAACTAACAAGTATGGGCTCCCTTACTCGATCACGACTGGTCATTGACTTGTTGCACTTTCAGAGCGCCTGGATAAGCCAGCCATCTCACAGGCGGCAGGCAAGGCTGTGGAACGACAAGTCATATACGCGTTTGAGGGAAGATTCAAATCTACGTATACTGAACACGCCCCGTCATGGCCCGTCGAGATCCCAAGTTCTAATATGCGTGATGAGGAACTAAAGGAATTGGATATAAAGAGTAAGATTTTCAAGGTTGCTGGGTACGTGCGACTGCCTTATAACGATGAGCTTTTACACTGATATGAACTCAGCGACGATATCGCAGAATCCTTCGAACGTCCCTGTGAGGCCATTGTCAAGGGCATCCAAGAGCAAGCGCAAAACGAACCCAACGTGGTGAGTCGCGCCCTTCATCATACTTGTTCAAGTAATGATGGAGCACCACGTTGAGGATGTACTTCTCGTCGGGGGGTTTGTCGAAAACCCCTGGCTCTACACCGAATTGAAAAAACGCCTGGATAACTGCGCAAGCACCGTCACACGTGTAGGCGACTCAAGGTCAACACCGGCCCTCCTGCTTAGGTTCTCTCTGAAGATATTAACTATTTTCACAGCTCCAATGTTGTTGCACGTGGTGCCATTACATCCGTTTTGCAAAGTTTGATCAAGGAACGTATAGCGAAGAATACCTACGGGATACGGGTTCGTTACCGGTATGACGAAAGCGATGCCAAGCATATGAAACGAGCGGACAAGACGTACCAATGCGAGGCGTCGGGAGAACTGATTCTAACGGATGGCTTCCTGAAAATCGTATCGGAGGTGAGCAATGGCATTTTACCACGATACTCTAATTTTTACCATATGATGAAGGGAGAGGCGGTTCCTGAAGGGCATTTCTTCGAGATCCCTGTCGTCGGCCAAGTTAGAGCAAACAAAGAGCGGCCCTACCAAGTCCGTCTCTATCGTTATCTTGGTTCTATAAAGGACGTCTGTTTCATTGATGAAGATCCAGGTATGTACAGTGCTGTGTTTTGGAATGGGAGGTGACGGTACATGGCTTTTAACTATTCAGGGGCATTTGAACCGGTTTGCGAGTTGTCGGCCGATGCACCCGCCGATGCCCTCGACGAGCAGAAAAGGGGCGATGGGGAGCTGTACTGGTCGGTAAACATGAACGTCGTCCTAAACTTGGGCTTGACGGAACTCGCATGTCACGTGGAGTGGACGGACGATGTAAGTCCTCCAGCTGTTATGACACTACATCTCATGTATCGGTCCCACCAACAGGAGAAGGGAAAGAGGAAATCGTACGTCTCCATATCACGCGTTCAATGCCAGTATCCTTCTGACTAACGTCGGGTTTTCCTTTCAGCGGGCCTGCATTTGCCACCTGGCTACCTACTTCAACTTAAATGATGCGAGGATACACGGCTTGAGACCTTGAGATCGATAAACCAGCTCTAACGCACGGTTTCCCAAACCCATTAGAGCCACTCCCACATATCAGTGCCCATAGATTTTCTGGAATGGTCACGTTTCAGCCACGAACCTGTTTGTCTTGTAAACCAAAGGAACGGAATCGTACTGTGGGGTCAGCCTGGAACTCTCTGAACCCGGTCCCCAATAATTCCAACCTTGAGGCACGTACTTGACGCGTTGCTTGGTCGTGTATGGCTGCGGGAGGTCCCGCCCGACCCGCAAAAAAGTCGCCGTTTAATCTCCCTGCATGTTCCGGCGCTTGACGTTAGTTCCCATCGGGATCTCGAGGATGAGGTTGCTGGCTACAGTGACCAGAGCTGCCGACGGACTTCATCCTACACTACGCAGCCAACGGGGCTTCGGATCGTGCCCTGACGTGCACGACTCCAAGCCCAGCGCGTTAGGATAGCACCCTATTGAGTTGGGTCGCTACGTGACGGGAGGTTCCCCTCTGTCCAGATACGGAAGGAAAAACAATGGTTGCACCACTCCCTGATTTTCCGTTGTACAAGTATCGGGGTGTGCTCATGTTCGTCTGCCCCAACGCCCCTCCAGAACTGCTTATATGCGTACCCCATTCACTGGCGATAAAGCTTCTCTCGTCATTGCCATCGACGTGGGCACCACGTTCAGTGGCGTTGCGTACACATTCCTTCGCCCTCATCAAATTTCCGTAGTTTATAATGTCAACCGGCACGCCACATCTCCACGTGTGTATCTCCGTCAGGACTGAAACTATCTTCACCCCAGGTTCAAAGGTCAAACCAGTAACGCAAAGGTCCCCACTATCCTTCACTACGATGACATGGGCGAGCTGCTCGCGTGTGGCGCCGAGTCCGTTGAGGATCTGGCAGACGGCAGAGATTACATGAAAGTGGAATGGTGAGTCCCCTATGCTATTCAATAAATGCAGTGCTCGAACAGTCTCCAGGTTCAAGCTGTTATTTGGATCAAAAGCGCTTGACACATCGGCGCTAGGGACGCGACGCCCACAGCTTCCTCCCTCGCGTACTCTGGTGGATGTCCTTGGTGACTTTCTTCGATACATGAATAAGGCTGTAGAAGATCACATCCGACAAACGCACGAAGATGGAGAACGTCTTTGGTCTACCCTCAGCGAGGAAGCTACGTATATCCTCACGCAGGTCGTTCTCCGTTCTCCGCTTTCCTGTCGGGCTGACCAATGTCTGCAGCCACCCAAACGGTTGGGAAGGTTCGCAGCAGACTCGTATGAGAGAGGCCGCTATCCTTGGCGGACTCGTTCCAGATACCCCCAAAGGGCGAGAGCGTGTCGAGTTCCTCACGGAGGGAGAGGCTAGCTTCCACTGGTGTTTGGACCCAGAGGCCAATCTCGCCATTCGTAAAGAATTTTCTGTACGTCCCCTTCACTCCAGTATACCGCGCAGCTGATGTCTTGTAGGTCGGAGATCATATTATCGTGGCAGACGCTGGTGGTGGCACTATCGATGTATCGTGTTACCGTGTGACGTCCTCCTCTCCTCTTCGACTTGAGGAAGCTACAGAAGCACAATGTACGTCGGGGGTTGTTTCTGTATGAGGGCTTCTTGACTTATTTAAGCGTTCCTAGGCGAGTTCGCTGGGTCGGTCTTTGTGACTGAAAACTTTCGATCAGTCGCTGAAGGTGAGAATGGGTTGTCACTACTTGATATCACACTTACGTGTGTTGCCAGAGCATTTCGACGGCGCGCACCCCGATAAAGATTATGTTGATCAGGCGGTTGAAGACTTCGACAAGAGAGCGAAATGTCTCTTCGCGGACTCGAAGAACCCTGTGTTCATCAACATCGGTGGCAAGAAGCTCACGGATGCGGACTTTGGCATCCGTAGGGGCTCGCTCAAACTCTCGGGGTGGGTGTACATCGCCCCGTCACGGAGAACTCGTCAGCTAACCAGCTGCGTCGTGCAGGGACACCATCTCCGACACATTCGCTCCATCCTGTGATGGAATGGTAAAAGCGATTGCGAAGCAATTGAGCGGAAGAGCTACTGCCGTAAGTCTCTTGCGGACCATGCTGTTGGGACTGTTCGTGATATCACTCATGTTAATCATAGACGGTGTATCTGGTGGGTGGCTTTGCTGCTAGTCCGTGGCTCTACAGTGAGGTGAAGCGCCGAATCGGAGTAATGCACCACGAAGCCGACGTCAGGCGTGCCGACAGCGACACGTATGTGTGCCACCACCCATCTTAAGGCTCGTTTATTTTTCGCTGACCTTTTACATATAGGGCAAAGGCAGCAGCTCATGGCGCGGTTTCATGGTATTTGAATCGTCTGGTCACAGCTCGAGTTGCAAGGCATACCTTTGGAACTGGCTGCGCGACCCGCTTCGATGCGACTGATGCGGAACATCGGTCGAAACTCGACCATGTTTTCATAGATGATGTTACGGGGCTCCCCTTCATAGGGGGTCTCTTTAAGACTATTGTACAAAAGGTTTGGACTTTACGCGATGTCGCTTTGCCACCATTGCTGATTTCTTTTCCTCCCGGCGTAGGGCCAAGCCATCTCAGAAGATGCCACTTATCGCCAAACATTCGTAGTCGACTCTAAAACTCGAGAGAGCGTCAAAAGCGTAATGCCACTTATCCGTTACGACGGTTCTAGAGAAGGGATTCATTTCTTGGATGATGATCTTGGTGAGCTTACCGATCTTGCGAATTGAATCCACCGAGCTCAATCGCCTGTCTATAGATTCCTTCGAGCCGGCAGGTTTCACTCTCGCCGAAGTACCTCCTGAAGCTTTGGTTCCTTGTTTGGGACCGCGGGGTCTCTTCTGGATTGCTTCGGTCGAGGCTGTCTTGATTCTTGGGAAGGCAGAAATGAAGTGGTACGTAGAATGGGAGGAAGAGGTACGTGTTGTGTCTTCGCGTCTCTAGGAAGAAAGGCTGACCCTTAGTTGTGCCTTGCCAAAATTAGGGAGTAAAAAATAGGTAAAGTGACAAACCTCACATTTGCAGCACCACTGTTCCTAACCGTCTCATTTGCGTAGGAGTCCTGCCTCTACCATCTGGGCCGAACCCTAGGGTAGTGTATGGATCGTTTTGCCTGTACTTAGCTCGATACCACTGTTCCACTCTGAAAGTCATGCCCAATTAGACGTTTGGTGCAAATTTCTTCAGGAGTCGCTCGTGGCATGAACCCGACATGATACAGAAGAATACCCGGTACTTTGAGAAGAATGTTATTAATGCCAAATCGGGGTATTCTGCTGGCGGCGATACAGTACATAACTCCGATACCTGAGTCATGTGATTCGCGTTCATTGTTCAGCTCTCAACAACGAACCCCTTGATGCTCCGACTTCACGACCACCATGAGACAAAAGAAGATACAAATGGCAGCTGATTGGCCAAGGCCCAAAAAGTGTCCAAGTAACCCTCCTCCCGATCTGGATTTTGCCTTGAAAATTGTTAGTTAACGTCTCCATCACAGAAATTCCATTCTTACACAAGATCATCGCGTTTCACTTGAAGATCATGGCCACCCACGCTTTCGAGCGTTATGACCGTTGCCTTTTGCAGGACCCCCGTCTTCATCACCGCGGTTACTTCCCTCGATGACTTGCTGGTATACGACATTCCGAATCGCACGGTGCACAGAGTGATGCCATTTTCATCGCCATCTCCCTCTAACACCATTTGTGTGTTGTCAAACTTTGACCCTGCTTCCGAAACAAACGGTGTGTATTGCGCCGTATGCATGTCCTCTTGGATCATCTTGCTGAGTTTCGCGACTTCTTTGACGATGCTTTTGGTATCGCCATCCAGGAGTTGTTTGAATAGGTCAAAGCTGGGGCAGCTGTCCTTCAGAAGAGACTTGGATACGGAATAGCACGAGGTAAGGAGGGTGTCGACACGTTTAGCTGTGCGGTGCTCCCGATCGGCCTCGGTCAGCCGGATGCGCAAGTACTTGTGGGTCATTGCTCGCCAGTTGCCGTGAGATGGCTGCGTCTCTGATGCTCGTAGATCAGTTTATTCGGATCACAGACATAGCAATCGTGACACGGACTCACCCCCTTTTTGGATTACTTCCGACAACTCTCGATAGTCACCGTCTGCAGAACGTTTTTCAAGTCCTGGGAAGAAGAACAGACGCAGATAATCCGAAACGACATGAACCACGGTCGCTTGCAAGGCCCATTGCAAATATATTTGCTGGTCATCGCATCGTGGTGGGCATTTCTCCAATATGGACAGGAAATGCGAGCCAACTAACTCTTCGGGCTTGTACTTCTGATGCGGAGGCTTCTTCGAGGTATTGCTTGATGAGACTATGGGTCTGTCGGGGTTGCACAACTGGTCCGCAACGCGCTGCGCGACATCTTCGATTATATCGTTGATCAGAGTGACAGCTTCTTTCAGCTCGGCCTCAGAGATGAAGTTGTGGAGGCACAGGAATTCGCGGAGTGTTGTGAGTTCCTTGTCCTTTGCCTTGATATCATCCGCTGCCTGCCGGGCGCGCTCTTCTGCTTGCGTCCGCCCTTGCTCCAACGACGAGTATCTCCTCTCCAACTCA
This sequence comes from Tulasnella sp. 403, assembly GCA_019632305.1. Taxonomy (NCBI): domain Eukaryota; kingdom Fungi; phylum Basidiomycota; class Agaricomycetes; order Cantharellales; family Tulasnellaceae; genus Tulasnella; species Tulasnella sp. 403. The sequence continues at coordinate 3,663 of WSTW01000220.1, read as the reverse complement.
GTCACCTTTGTCTCTGCTTTGCTCTTTTGTTGTTCCATGAGTCTCAAAGCGTCTTCAAGTTGTCGAACACGTTCGGCCGATTCCGCTACTTCCTGATTCCGATTTGTTGCAGGCCTTCCCTGGACTGCAGATCCTCCGATATTTTCAAGGTTCATCTGTCCAAGTTGATCGGCAGGCTGAGGTACGCGCCCGTTACGGTTTCCGTACACTTCGTCCATCACACGGTCCGGGTTCACTGATCGATGATTGCTAGTATCACCGCTATCTTCGTTGATTTGGGTCTCTTGATGGGAGATGGAGATGGCTGTGGGGCTAGAATCGACTATAGCGGTCATTGACAAGTGGCACGGTTATGTGGTGTGTGGCTTCTACGTTCAATGGATCACGTGATCAAAATTTACTCCCGTCGATTTCTCCGTTTGTGCCGTTCACAAGCGGCTATGTAGTCTTGACGCCACAGGAGGTTCTCTGGCGACCAAAACTACCGTTCTCCGGTATCCTTGAGCAGCTCCAGCCCTGGATGCGTTGCTCTCCACACTCCTCAGCTACAGGTCGTTGCAGGCTCAGGCTTTGCAGACAATTTCGAACCTGTTTGTAAATTATCGGTTGAACCACTGGCAGATGTGTTCAATGAACTGCAACGGCCCGGTGGGCATACCAGTGGGTACAAATGAACGTGGTTCTTAGGCTGGGCATGACCGAACTGGACTGCCACGTGGAGTGGGGAGACGAGGTGGGTTCTCAGACCTTTTATATGGCAACATGGGCGTCTGAATATATTAATCATCTCCTCCGCTCAACAGGAAGAGAGAAAGAAGAAGTTTTATGTATCCATGCCATGCCTTCGATGGTTCTGTCACCCTGACGAGCCCCGGCTTCCCTTTTTTAGTGGACATGCGTTTGCCACCTGGTTGCCCACTCCGGGTGAACTAGTGCGAGGACACATCCCTTACGACCTTCACACTAGTTAACCAGTGCCAAGATGATCGCTAAAAGCTTGTCAGAGCGACTCCCTTCGCAATATCGTGCGGTCGGATTTGCTGGCATCACCGGTTGCGTATCGTCCAGATGTGAATCATAAGATCGAAGAGTATCGCCCCATAGGGTCAGCCTATGGTTCTCTGCACCAGTCCCAATTCCGAGGCAGAGATCCAGCGCATTGCTGGTTCGTGTACAACTGCGGGAGGTCCTGCTGAATCGCACAAGTGTCACGGTTCGCCGTTCAATCTCCCGGTTTCAGCGCTTGATGTTGACCCCCGTCGACATCTCAAACACGAGTTTGTAGTTTAGCAGCGACCACAGCTCTGTCGACCAACTTCATCTCGCACCTCCAACCCGAACACATTCTTATCGGCCGTGACGCGTCCCATCACAAAACCAACGCGGTGGGACACCACCTTGTTGACTCGCGTCATTTGGTGACGAGAGGTTCTCGTCTGTCTAAATATGGAAGGAAAAACGGTTGTTTGACGCCACCTTGTGGTCCCAAATGGTATAAAATCCTTGTGAGTGCATCCTTGTCTGTCCCAACGCTCTCCCATAGCTTCTGAAATGCGCTCCCCATTCACTGGTGACAAACCTTCTCTCGTCATCGCCATCGACGTGGGCACCACGTTCAGTGGCGTCTCATATACTTTCCTTCGCCCCAACCTACCCTCCAAAGTGTACAATGTTACCCGGTATGTCCACCCCTCCACGTGTGCAGCCCCGTCAGAACTGAAACGGTCTTTACCGTAGGTTCGAAGGCCAACGAAGTAACGAGAAGGTTCCTACCATCTTGTATTACGATGATGAGGGCAAGCTGCTCGCCTGTGGTCCCGACCCCGCCGTGACCGATAACCCACCAGGTGGTAAAGATTATATGAAAGTAGAATGGTGAGTTATCGACGCTATCCATTCGTTGTGGTACTGGAACAATCCTCAGGTTCAAGCTTTTGCTCGGACCAAAAGCGCTTGACAACTCAGCGCTAGGAACGCGACGCCCGCAGCTTCCTCCTTCCCGTACCATTGTCGATGTCCTCGGGGACTTTCTTCGGTACATCAACAAGGCCCTAAAAGAAGATATCCTCCAGACGCATGATGATGGCGACCGTCTTTGGTCTTCCCTCAGCGGAGAAGCTACATATATCCTCACGCAAGTTGTTCCGCGTTCTTCGCTTTCCTGTTGTACTGACCCACGCCTGTAGCCACCCGAACGGTTGGGAAGGTCCCCAGCAGGCCCGGATGAGAGAGGCCGCCATCAGCGGTGGACTTGTTCCAAACACCCCTGAAGGGCGAGAACGTATCGAGTTCCTCACGGAAGGGGAAGCTAGCTTCCACTGGTGTATGGACTCAGAAGCCAACCCCACCGTTTGTAAAGAACTTTCTGTATGTGCCCCTGTATTGGGTGTTTTTCATAGCTAATATGCTGCAGGTCGGAGACCATATCATCGTAGCAGATGCTGGAGGAGGCACCATTGATGTCTCATCATACCGCGTGACGTCAGATTCCCCTCTTCGACTCCAGGAGGCGGCAGAAGCACAGTGTACGTCGAGCGTTTTGCCATCCGAGGGCGTGCTTACCCATTTGTATGGTCGCAGGCGAGTTCGCTGGGTCGGTTTTCGTGACTGAACACTTTCGACAGTTTGCTGAAAGTAAGAATACGTTAACGCTGTCTGATTTCTTACTAACGTGCATGATTAGAGCACTTTGATGGCTCGGACCCCGATAAAGAATATGTTGACCACGCGGTTGAAGAATTCGACAAGAAGGCGAAATGTCTCTTCTCAGACTCGAAGAATCCTGTGTTCATCAACATCGGTGGAAAAAAGCTCATGGATGCGAACTTTGGCATCCGTAGAGGTTCGCTCAAACTCTCAGGGTGAGTGTACATCGTGCCATCGTGGATAAGTCGTCAACCAACCTGCCGCCTGCGGAGCAGAGAGACTATTGCCACTACCTTCAATCCATCCTGTGATGGCATGGTAAAGGCGATTGCAAAACAGTTGAAAGGACAAGCTAAAGCGGTACGTTTCCACTGGACCATGTTGTTGAAGTTGTTGACGATGTCACTCTCGTCAACCACAGACCGTTTTCCTGGTGGGCGGTTTTGCTGCCAGTCCGTGGCTTTATAGCGAAGTGAAACGCCGGCTTGGAGTGATGCGCCACGAAACCGACGTCAGGCGTGCCGACAGCGGCACGTACGTGTCCTCCCATCCATCGTCTACCTCGTGCTTATTTTTTTCACACAGGGCAAAGGCAGCTGCTCACGGCGCGGTCTCATGGTATTTGGATCGTCTGGTCACCGCTCGGGTTGCAAGGCGTACCTTTGGAACTCCTTGCGCGACCCGCTTCGATGCATCCAATCCGAAACATCGATCGAAACTCGACCACCTTTTCATAGATGATATTACGGGACTACCCTTCATAGGGGGTCTCTTTAAGACTATGGTACAAAAGGTTCGGCCTTCGCACACTGTTGCTGTACCATTGCTGCTGATCTCCCTTCCTCTCCTCAACGTAGGGCCAAACCATCCCGGAAGATGCTACGTATCGTGAGAAGCTTATGGTCGACTCCAAGACTCGAGGGGTTGTCAAAAACGTAATACCGCTTATTCGGTATGATGGCTCGAAAAAAGACATCGGTTTCTTTGACGATGATCCTAGGCCTGGTACGGTCACCG
>WSTW01000022.1:75647-92952 GCA_019632305.1 Tulasnella sp. 403 | reverse complement strand
AAACGGGCTGGAAGTAACCTGGGGCAACGCCTCGTACTATTAAACACTCATGGACCTCAAGCAGTTGGATATTGTCCGGATTCATTAGTTGTCGTCTCCAGAAACCAAGCCCCGGAGACGGCGGTTCTCATCGTGAGTCTCAAGGTGGCGAAAGGAAAGACCACATCACCTCTCATACCTGCACGTGTACTTTCAGGACAAAATTCTGGGGTATGAAATCATTAAACCTGTTGGGGAAGAGACGCCATCTCTCCTACAACCTGTACGTCGACAGATAGTTCCAATCCTTCGCCGTGATCGACGGAGCTTCCTATGGTTACATCATACCATGCAGCTCAGTTTTTTTCACGTCCGTGGCACTCGTCGGAATTCATGCGAGATGTCCGGCTTCGCCGTTTTGGTCGGGGAGGAGCAGGGACCAGCCTCATTTCTTCCACCCGACCTATCCATTCATATATCAAGAGCACAGGGTGTGTTCACGTACATCGTTGACCGGCTCTGCTCGTATCGCCACTTTCCAACCCTCACCGTTGAAGGAACCCCGCGACGCGTCGCTTGGCTATCACGTGCCCTGGACAACGCACCCCATTCCGTGTTCTCCCTGCTATAATGATCCCGAAATGGGTGAGTAGGTAACTTTGTACAAACTCGTCCCTAGCTTTGAATACAAGGACCAGTCTTTTCTTTCCAATCTATACATAGGTCGTGGCTGCTAGATGCATTCCTTCCGACATCTCCCATTTGAAATGGTCCCGTGCCGCGATACAACTCCCGATCGAGCAACTTACGGTTGATCCAGACATACTCCGGTGGAGCCTTTCCAGCGGGCCGCTGAGGCCTTCTTGTCGCCCTTGAGCCGCCCTTTCCAAGCAAACTTGAGAGGCCAAGGAAACCAATTCTGGCGCCTGCAGAGTTCAACGATCAAAAGTGTTGTTTTTGCATCGCATCGCTGTTCTTGGGTATGCGGACTTGGTATCGGGGCGTCAAGATCTTATCTAGCTGATGCGTTATCAGTTCAGCCTGCGACCATGTGACCCATGCGCTCCAGCTCCCTGACGCGCCGAACCGTGGATAGGTCGCGAGCTTGCGAAGGGTTCCTAAGCAAGGCCGAGGCTACGGAAGAGCAGATGATCAGGATTTTCGGAAACATTCCTGGTCCGCTATAAAGTCTCACCGAGTTCCGCTTCCAGCGAAGCGCTCCCCTTCCTCCCCTTCCTCCCCTCCTCCTGTGCTTAACTTCACACGTCACCTCCATGCCAGGAACATTCAACTACGACTTTTCGGCGCACAGTTGGCAAGGAAAATCTTCCTTCTCAACCGGCCTGTTCATCGATGGCAAGTTCGTCGATGGCATTGAAGGAAAGACCATATCGTACGTCTTCATCACCGATCTAAATCTTGTTAGCGCACGATCACACTGATGAGCTCTCGTTTCGCTCACTCCTCACAGGGTAGTCAACCCTACGACTGGGAAGGAGATCTGCCAGTGCGTCATCGATTGCCCCCTTTCTCGGCGTTTTACTGATCCGGTGTCGGTAGAGTATCCGAAGGGACTGCTAAAGATGTCAACCTCGCCGTCAAAGCAGCTCACAAAGCATTCACGACGACATGGGGTCTTAACTGCCCGGGCTCAGAGAGAGGAAGACTGATGCTCAAACTCGCCGATCTTATGGACCAAAATGCCGACGAGCTCGCTGCACTTGAGGCCCTTGATAACGGCAAGAGCGTTGTCGTGGCCAAGAATTGTGACGTGAAGGATGCTACTGGAACGATCCGATACTACGGGGGGTGGTGCGATAAGCACCATGGTAAGACGATCGAAGTCGATGAGAGCAAGTTCGGGTATACGAGGCACGAACCAATTGGCGTCGTTGTAAGTTTATCACGCACCCTCTTCCTTTCCTCCTTTGGCTCACCATGGGCGCTGCGTAATCAGGGACAAATTATCCCATGGAACTTCCCGTGTGAGTACCATCAAGGTTTCCCAACGAAATTTCTGACATTGACTTTGGGTGCAGTGCTTATGTTAGCGTGGAAGATCGGTCCTGCCTTGGCTACAGGCAATACTATCGTCCTCAAGCCATCTGAATTCACCCCCCTCACGGCTTTGAGGATGGCCCACCTCATCGACGAGGCTGGATTCCCACCAGGCGTCGTTAACATTGTCACCGGGTATGGCCAAACTGCTGGAACAGCCATCTCCAGCCATATGGACATCCAAAAGGTCGCCTTCACCGGCAGTACCATTGTCGGACGGGCCATTATGAAGGCCGCTGCTGACAGCAACCTTAAGAGTGTGTTTCAATGCTCTCGTCTATAGTCCCGAACTGATGGTCCCGCCCAGACGTCACCCTCGAACTTGGCGGGAAGTCTCCAAACATAATCTTCGACGATGCCGACCTTGACCAAGCCGTGAAGTGGGCTGCATATGGCATATAGTGGGTATTCGTTTCCGTGGTATATAGGTACAAGCTCAACAATTACCTTACCCAGCTACAACCACGGCCAATGCTGCTGTGCCGGCTCGCGGGTATTCGTGCAAGAAAGTATCTATGACAAGTTCATGGAACATTTTTCTGCACACGTTAAGACACTCAAGGTTGGCGATCCTTTCCATCCGGAGACATTCCAGGGTCCCCAAGTCAGCCAGATCCAATTCGACGTACGTCTGAGCGATTCTTTTATCACTACTTGCTTATCGGAATGCGTGGATTTCTTAGCGCATCATGGGATATATCCAAAAAGGAAAGGAGGAAGGAGCGACGGTCCACATGGGCGGCGATCGCCTTGGTTCGGAAGGCTACTTTATCCAGCCGACGGTGTTCACGGACGCCAAGCCGGGTATGACCATCGTCAAAGGTACGTAACATTTCTCTCATTCCTTCGTTAATGGCGCTAATGTGCAGATTAGACGAGATCTTTGGTCCCGTCGTTGTGATTATGAAATTCAAGGACGAACAAGGTTCAGTCTCCGGCTTTCACATCCTTTACCGGTTGTTAATTCCCGCTGCTTAATCATTTTAGATATCATCGAAAAGGCCAACGACACGATGTACGGTCTCGCGGCCGCGGTGTTCTCGCGCGATGTTGGCCGGGCCATCTCGACCGCACACGCGTTGCATGCCGGTACTGTTTGGGTGCGTCGCCCCCTTTCTCGAGCCAACACCTCTAACGGTAGGCTAACGGCATCATTTGGTTGTGGATGCTAGGTTAACTGCTATAACCAACTAAACTACCAAATTCCCTTCGGTGGGTACAAGCAAAGCGGTATCGGGCGCGAGTTGGGTGAATACGCCTTGGCCAAGTGGGTCTCCTTTCTCGTACCGTTTTCATATAACAACCCACTAACGTGTTCGTTTGGTCTCTTCGTGCAGCTATACCAATGTCAAAGCCGTTCATGTCAACCTCACGAAGCAAATGTGAAAGCATATCGCGAATTGATCCGAATCGGTCTCGGAGCAGGTCTGTGTTCTTGTAGTCTGTCATCGTTTGTCATACGTACGTTTACATTGTAAGCAAAAACAAAATACGGTTTGGAATATACTTGAAGATGCGCTTGTTTCTTTCGTCGCTCATCTCGGGCACAATCGGGTATATATGGAGATACCGACAACTGATGGACAACCAGGTCAACAAGATGTAGAAAAGTAAACCATGACGACATGGTGTTGATTTACCATAACTTACAGTACATGAAGGAGGGTAAACAGAGGGATAAAGGGATAGACAGTGGGTGGTATTCTTTGTGAGGGAAACAACAGATGGGTTTGAAGTACATGAGTGTAGCACCTGCTAGCTCGTACGCGAAGGCGCGTGTATATATGTGCATGAGATGAGGAAAAGTGACGCACAACATGGTGGAAGTAAGAGTGTCAGGTATTTCGGACCCAGGTCGTATGGGTTGGTTACATTGAGACGACGTCGGTGAGGTTTGGCATTAACTGTGGGCATCCGGGTTGGTAATCTGGACATCCCCCACTCCAGTCGTGTAGCATGGCGGTTTTGGCAGATGCTGAAACGAAAAGCACGATGTTCAGAAAACAAGGGTCAGGAGGTGGACGGGGAGCCTCGACGGCATACGTACCTGCGTTCCTCGTCCATAGATTCCCGGTAATACTCGTAACAGCTAACGAACAGGCTTTTGCGACCTCCTTATCGCCTCTATCGCTTTTCGCATTCGCCCCAACGCGCTTGAGAATGTCAATTCCCCCCGCCCGAACGATTTCTTTTCGTAGCTCGCCACCACCGACGTCGCCTAGGAAGCTCACAGCGAGGGCCAGTTCGCTGTGAACTTTGGGGTATGGTACATCGGCTGCAGTGCGTAACGCGGCGAGGAGGGAGTCCACGACGCCTGCGTCGACGAGGGCTTTGCGCGTCCCCGAACCCCACTCCGCACAACTGAACCGCTGGATTGCAAAAGCGAAGGCTTCGAGTGGCAATATCGCCTCGGTGGGGAGCACGGTGGGCAACCTTGCTAATCCGTGCGCCGCTCCGGCGTCAAGGAGTGCTTTCGCCATATCGGCGCTGTTCGGTCGCATGAGACATCCTACGGCGCGCGCACTGAACATCAGGACGTCGGGTGATTCGGAGGAGCGGAGACAGCGGATGAGCGGCTCGATGCAACCGGCTTTGGTGAGTTGTTTGGCGAGTTTGATGGATCTTGATATCCGGGCGATGGGGTATATTGCGGAGGGTATGTTCTCGGGATAGGTGGAAAGGGAGCGGCGGAGGTTGTCGATGAGAGGTTGGACGACGCCTTGCCCCGCTAGCGTATCGGCGAGGTTGTCGGAGTAGATGAGGTTGCCGACGCACCAGGCTGCGACTTGGGATGTCGGCGCGGCGCCGTTGAGGCCCCTGGTCATGAGCAGGTTCAAGACGTCGCTTTTGACAAGTCCGCCGGCGAGCTCGGCGTTCCGTGAGATCCGCGAGATGCACCAAATGGCGAGTGCGACGGCATTCTGATTGTTGGATGTGTCCACTATTTCGAGGAGCGTTGTAGTGGTGCTCGTGCGGACGATTGTATTGGCACTTAGTGGATCATGGCTACAACGATATAACGGGTCAATGGGGGGTTGTTAGTCGAGCATTGTGTGTACGTACGCCATCATACCCAGGGTCTTGAGGACGATTTCCAGCCCTATGCCATCCACAGCCCTCGACTTCAACAGTGAAATGAGCGTCGGGATGATTCCAGCCGTGATGAATTTCTGCGCCTCTTTTTCTGACTCAGCTTCCGACACCATCTGCAGTGTCATAATGAGGTACTTGTCGATAACTTCTCTTTTCCTGCCTTCGTTAATTTCGGAGTGGAGAGCACCGGTGATAATAACTGGACTCGGTCGACCTTCCGAAATCGCCGCGTGTCAGCAATGCCGGTAACTGGACATCGGTTTACGCACTTGGTGGTATGGGACCGGTCCTACTGTCCGTACTCGAGCTCAGCACTGAACCCGGTCGTTCGGGTGACATCAAGGGTTGGTACACCGCCGAGCCACCCCACCTTGAAAACCCGGCAGACCCAGCGGATATCGTCGTCCCAGTCCGAACAAGATCTGCTCCCCCGATACTGCCGACACCCCTCATGGCAGCCAGTGGAAATGTGCCACCGGCAGCGTCGAGCATATACGGCCGGGGCTCTTCAATCGGGATGTCCTGCTCCCGTCTGCCAAATTGGTCACCCTGTGGTGGAATAAATTGGCCAAACTGGTTGGTGTTGACTGTCGGAGAGGATACCCATGACTCCGGATAGCCTTCGAGGTAGAACTTAGGTTCCTCATTCAACAACAAAGGAAATTGTGAATATACGTACTGTATATGGATGATGTTCGAGATGAGGCGGCGGTAGAATATGCGCTTGGTGTGGCGGGGGTCAGTGGTCCTTGTCGTTGTGTTGGGAAGTGAGAGCTGGTACTAGAACGAGGGTGGTACCCTTGCTGAGGCTGATAGGTGATTTCGTTATTGGAGGAAATGGTGGTTGAGAATTGCCGGCTAGGTGTGGGTCGCTGAAGGTCCATAGAGGCGAGCGGGGGTGTCATTCGCTGACGACCAGAATCAATAGCGGCAAGCGTATTGGATCGCGAGACCGGAGGAGATGACGAGGAGGCGGTGTAAGAGGAAGCCATGGAAAAACGGTACTGTTGTGTTGGGGACGCCGATGGAGCATAGGCCGGGGGTGCATTTTGCATGAGACTGGTATCGAACATTTCGTCCGCTTGCGCAGCCTGTCTGGCCTTCCAGCTAGAGAACGAGGTTACTTGGGTGCTGCTTGTCGCAGGCATTGGTTCGGGAGTAACTGTGGAGGATATAAGTATTGTTTAGGACAAGAACTGGAGTGTATGACGTATGCAAGGACGTACCAGTAGTTTGACCTTGGTGTTGCTCAACAGCGATAGTCGCTTCGTCTCCATCGGCGGCAGCTATTCGAGCGACGATTTGAGGGAAGGTCAGACGCTGCTTGGGATCGTCCCGCCACGAGTCTTGGAGTACGCTCCAGTCACGATCTTGGATGGTAAAGGTGGAGTCTGGCTCTGGCCTGTCCGGACGTTCCCCTTCACGTACGACGAGCTGGTAGATCCGCGTATCGGAAAGAAAACCCCACGGAGGATTCGAGGATAAGACCTGGAATGGGCTTCAACAATTATCGAGGCACGTGGTAGGAAAGCGACCGACTTCAAAGGTAGTCATGGCAAACGCAAAGACATCGGAAGGTTTGGATGCTTTCTGTGGAAGGAACGTGTCAACATGGGAGGGTGAACGTTGAAGCCAGCATACCCCTTTCCACGCCTCGGGACTGAGATAACGGGCGTCCGATGCAGGCATATTGTTGAGTTGATATAGGCCGTAATCGGTTATACAGGCTTGACCATTGTCAGTGACGACAATATTGCTGGTTTTTAGTCTGCCATGGACAATATCGAGCTACGATATCGTAAGCTTCTTTGGGGGACTCAGAGTGCCAAGATGGACACACCGAATGTAAATAATCCATGCCAAGTGAGATCTCGTAGACCTTCGAAAACGGAATTGTCAAATGGGGATCTCGGGGAGGACGGGCGTCTAATAGCAATACGTACGGATTTAGGGCGCAAAACGGTGGGGTTTTCACGAAGGAATTGGAGAATGTTGCCATTGGCCAGGTACGGCGTAATGAGGTAAGGAGGATCGCCCCCATTGGATGACTCGCCTAAAATTTGGAGGACGTTGGCGTGCCGGAGGTGTTGGAAGCGTTGAACATGCTCCACGATCGCCTGGGGACACGACGACAACAGCGACGGTAAGCAAGAAATTCAAGCCGGAAACGAGCGATATGATGCATGCCTGGCGTGTGTTTTCCCGGGGGAGCTTCTTTATAGCTACGACGAGATTGTTCCAGACACCTTTGGAGGTAGAGTCGGAGCCTGCCACCCCGAGGGGAGTCTCAGTCCACACGGTTTTGTGCTCTGGAGGGATAATCCAGCTCGGTGAAGTGGGAGAAATCGGCGAGAGGACTGCGTCGGATGGTTGTGTCGGGGGTGGTTGCTGCTGAGAGAGGCCGAGAGAGGCTGCAAAAGTCGCCGCAATGGTGTCGCCGCTGCTGGAGCGACCGATGGAGGACATGTTGGTTGTCAGAAGGGGGACGGGAGAAAGGCCGATATCGACGGCTCTTGGGGCATTTGAGGATGATGTCCCTTACTTATCGACCAACGCAATCCCATGACTGCCCCTCGGCCAATTATATCCTTTCACGGCTCTCGAGTGGTTTATTCCTTCCCCTCTCCTCCCCCATGAACGCCCCTCCCGTCGCCCCGCGCTTTGCGTCCGTAGAACAACAACAGCCCCGTGCCCACTCCCCGGACGTCCTCAGCTCACGCTCAGGTCGCTCAAAAGCACCCACGTTACCATATGACTCTTTCAACAAGGACCTCTACCGCCCTCCTAGCACCCATTACCAGCCAACTATCGTTTCCACCAGTTACGCCCCGCCCGAGCTCCGTGACCCCTCCCCTCGTCCTCAGACCCCCCGCTCGGAGAAACACTGGAACACTTCACTTCTCAATGTTTATTGGAGCATCAGCAGTATCCTCGGGTTCAAGGAAAAGTATAGCCTTGTCCTTGGTGAGCCCCACACTTGCGGTCTAGTAGTTTTTGACCGTTCATTTCGTTACGCCCAGGTTTCATTTTTGGTGGAGCATTGGTTGGATTTTGTCTTGCTCGTGCGTTCATGATGAACCCGGCCAATGTCGAGCACAAGACTGTGCCCGGTGAGAAACCTTCCTTGCAAAACCGGCGTTTTTTTCCTGTCCTGTCCGAACTCATCTGCCCCGCCTTTTCCAGGCGAATGGTTCTGGTACCGCCAACGACTCTACAAGCCAAACATCTTTCTACACATCTACTTGACATGCAGTACGTTCTATTTGCGCCTCTTCCGCCCAGCCGTCCTCGCTCATGACGTGTGTCCCGCGGTAGTTGCCGGCTTCTTCGCCGTTTTCCAATTCATACCGGCGATCCGTCGCGTAGGTTCCACCACGAACCTAAAGCACGCCAGACTTACTCACCCAATCATGCTTCCGTTTTTCAGCGCAAGATGTTCCTGCACCGTTTAAACGGTTACATGACGCTGCTTCTCCTCATTCCAGGCACCATCGCTGGTGGCATTGTCGGCCGACGCGCCTTTGGGGGTGCTCCCAATACCCAGGCTGCATACTATACCTTGGCCGTCATGATCGTCTTTTCCGCTCTCAATGGCCTCAGGCTTGTCAAGCAAACGAGGAAGCACCGTAAGTGGATGTTACGTGAGTCTTCCCCTCGCCTCCGACCTCGGCGCGTCTTAACCTTTCCCTTGGTTCAGGAACTGTCTCGTACACATCCTCTGTTATAACCGCACGGATCGTTGTCCTCATCGCCCGCAGAATTCTCAGCGATGAAGGCAACTACTACGAGGTACGCATCCCTTGTGGCGCTGGGCGTTCCCATTCTCATGACCCTGTCTTAGCTTTGGACCTGTGAGGAGCTTCTCTTCCTCCAAACGACCGGCAAACGCGACCCCAACTTTACTCAAGACTTTCCGATGTGCCTCGCCTCCAACATCACCCCTTCCGCCATTCACGTAGCTGTCCGCGCTTCCCTGTCCGCGCTCCCGGTCAATGAAGGTTCTATGGTGCGCCTCACGTTTGGAATGGGTCTGTGGATCGGCCTCCTGATTCACGTCGTGGGTGTGGAGATCTACGTATGTGACCCATATTTGGCGAACGTATTACCACTTGTGACTGATCATACCACTGATGCGTTTCTAGATCCGAGCGACAGAGTCTTCCAACATGCACCGTCAAGGCTTCATCCTGCAACGACAGTGTCCAGAAATAGAAAAGACGGACCTATGACCTTGTATGATCGCCCCGCTACGAACCCTCTACCTGTCCTGCGCAATGTATTGCTTCCCGGCGTCCGACCCTTAGTGTGCGTCATGTGTCGACAAGCAGAACATCGTGACGCGATAGATTTGCCTCTTTTCGACCTCTGTTATCATGAGCAAGGTTATTTCTTTGCCCCCTGTTAACGTATCGTGTATCTATCAAGGTTCCCATTTGTCTTGATAGCGCCCCTCGCGTGCACGAAAAAGCCAAGGGGTGTGGTTCGAAATGACTCGAGACTTTCACTCCACCGTCGAAGCGCCACATGTGATCACACAATTCGGTTGCATCAAGGGGACGCCACACCCAATCTCGGGCATTACCACGACGCGCAGCTTATTCGAGGAACAAGCCCCCCCTTCACACAAACCATGACTACCTATGGGTAAGAGGGGATCGTTCCTTACGCACGTGTAAGGACGTTTCTCGACGCATATGGCTTGGCACGCATCCAGAGAGCTTTTGTATCACTTTGTATGGTGCCTAGGGGCGGAATTCCGAGAACAGTGTCCGGCGGGTGGTAATCCATGAGGCGTCGTTCATCGCAGACAAATACCCATTCCAGGTACCTTTCCCGGAGCCGAGATGAACGAACGAGAGGCGCAAATGAAATCGGAGGGTATGACATCCTTATTGCGGTGATACAAAGGGCAATAACGGGACGCCCCAACAGAGGGAGTCAAGGCCGGACGATTTGAAGGTGTTCTCGGGCGTAGGCTGTGTCTGAAAACCATACCGAGGGGGAGTATAGCATCTCAGCGAGTCACAAATTAGGATATAGAAAATCCTCGACGGGGTTTGAAGGCGAAGTAGAGGAAGTAAGTATTTCGGCCTAGCAACTTCGTGGTGCAATGGGCCTGTCTTACCATCGGCCGGTAGGGCGTAACCCAAGAAAACCATAGGAAACTAGCTTGCGCCTCGGGTCATGTTGGCGGGGTGCATTGTTTACACTATAATAGCAGGGTAAAGTAGCCTCGGTGAGGATCAGTAGCTCAGTCCAGGATAGGCCACTCACGACAGGTATAACCTTTGCAACACTTGAGAACTGTCTGACCAAACCGACTGCTGGTGAATCAAGGTCTGCGGCAGGGCAGGTGAATTGTGGTATACCACTGCAGCAGATTAGGGATCGACAGGACCAATGTTTCCGTACGGCCTTCGTCGTTATTTTTCTACTTGATCGTCAGTTGCCCAGGCGTATCGGTAAATTCAGTACAGGCCGTAGAACGCTATGAACGAGGCAACGAATGGGTATTACTGAAAGTCTGGGGGGCCAAGAGCCGATGAAATTGAAACGACTCTATGACGGTTTGCACGGTGGGACACACGCATCGCGAACTCGACATCGGGGCATTCGAATGACCCGGAAAACAGTTAAAACAGTTGGTGGATTCGTTGCAATACGACATGCTAGGGTTACCAGTTCGTGAACCATGGATTTGCAATTCCATCGTCTGCCCGATGCTGACCTATAATCAATGGATGGACTTGAAGACATTCCTAGATTATAGGCGTATGTAGGTTAGAGAAGGTAACACGAAGATGCTAGACCAAGTACCCACTTAAAAGTCGTCCACTTTGATTGCCTAACGACCTCGTCCGCTGCTGGGGTCATCCTCGTCATCGCTTCGTCTAGCACCTCCGTGCCCGGGGCATCGACGATATCCACGACGGAATTCGTCAAAGTGTTCGCAGGTGGGCTTGCAGCATCGGCGGCTTGGCCGAGGGCGGTGTCGACTGAATTCGGAAGACTAGAACCAGTGCGCGGGTTGGTCGAATCCGTGAGGGAGGAGGCGCCCGAGTTGGTGGAGGTGGAGGGTGAGGAGCGTAAATCTGAGGTTGAGCCTTCCTTTCGGGACGTTGTAAGCCTCAGGCGGTCAAGGAAGTTGTTCTTCTTCAAGGGGGCGGCTGGAGAGGCCGGTTTCAGAGCGTCTTCGAGAGGTCTCCCGTCAAGAGTCTTGATAATCTTTCCCGTTCCGTCCTTAATGCCTTCGGGTGTCCACATTTCCTGCTTCTGCAACTTGCCCAGAATACTGTTAAGCTGCTCTTCCTCCGCTTTGGTAAGCTTGACGCTATGCATCCGATATATATTCGCGTCAGCATAACCACAACGTTGGGTGCTCAGTCTAGACGCACCTTTGGTTTTCAAGCTTAGTCTTTAACGAGTCCCACCTGGTCCCCATCTTGTCGTCCGAAGTCGATTGCAGACCGCGCGAGCGCTCAATCCCATCCATCACCTCGTCGAAGGCAGCATTTTGCCCATTACGGAAAGCAAAGTTTCGAATCTCTCCCTTGTTTACCCCCCTATCGAGGAAGATATTCAATGCCCAGCGGCGTTCTGAAGACGCGAAATTACATACGTCGTTCCTGTGCTAAGCCAACTGGCCTGAACCCCCTCTCCCCACCATCTCTGATAGGCAGCGTCCCAGGCATTCAAGTCGATATCGCGCTTGTTGAAGTAATGTGGTGTCGTGGAGGGCACCCCAACGGGCTGCAAACTTTGGCAGACGGTTAGTTTCCAGATCGTAATACCCAAAAGAAAGAGAAGAGAGACGAACTCAACGAGGTCAGCGCGACTGGCCGATAGTAGGGGCAGGGAGGCGATAAGCTGAGGAAGGGTGGCACCGAGGGCAATGGCAACGAAAGCTGGTGTGAAACGCATTTTTATCCAAAAGAAGGCGTTAGAATAATAAAAGAATCAAAATAAGGTTGAATAGGATGTGGTTAGGTTAAGTAAAGAATGGCTGTTGCGAAAGAAAGCGAAAGGAGTAAATGAGGGAATGCAAGTGAGGGTGGCAACGTATTCGGATGGTGGATTTATACCGCCGGGCCAAGCCACAGATCCATGTAAAACGATCACTCTTTGAGATCATATCCAGAATATTGATCACATCACGACGTGTTGCTCCTTGTCAAACGGGTTCGGGTTCGGGGCATACACCGCCACGCAGAAACTCGGAACCGTGTCCAAAGTTGAAGAATCCGCCTTGGGGATGGGATGTATAGTAGCAAGTCAGGAGATGCGGTCGCGCGCTGCGACCGACTCCCTCGCGCCGAAACGAGATCTTGGGAGCTCTCTTGGAATCATCTGATCAGAACTCGGTTGTTGGATATGAAATTCATTGGCCGCATGGGCATCAAAATGAAAGCTGAGATGGGCGGGGCAACGCACTTCTGCCAACCATGATAGGAGACGTTGAGCTCAAACAGATTGATGAACATCCCTCCCCTCCATCATATGTAACGTTTGGATGTATGGGGCTATATGAACGCCTAAAACAAAGACAAGTCGTCGACTCCGGTGTTTGGTTTGCCCGAGCCTGCCTGGATTGTAGCGTATCAACGAGTGATCGCTGAGAATAGGGTATGATTGATTCGACTCCCGCATAGTCGGTGCCCGTTCGCGGCAGTGGGTCGTTGCGACAGAGTTGACGGGTTGCAGCAGCATAGGCTTATCGGCCGACCTTCGAGGCCGCGAGGGAATCCGCCCTGATTTCGTCGGGGGACCTTCCCTGCTGCCCTCTTTCGGGGACGAGAAAAAAAAACAGATCATCGATGAAGTCCCGTGGCGGTTCAAGCGCCAAAAGTCCGTTTGGGTCCTTGCGAAAACAATCGTGGTCGAAGTGAACGCACACGCGTACTCCATCTCGGCCGTATCGGAATTTGCCACGTCCACGGCCGACTCCCCTACTGCCTGCCCCCAGCACAGATGCTTTCATGTCGAGCAGGTGGTGTTTTATCATAGCTCCAGGACTAGTGGGGCCTTAAACTTGTACGACAACGCCATGGGCACGGAACCGTCCATAATAAAGTATTCCGTTGGGATCATCGCGCCTGGATAGCCTTTTTCATCTTAAGCTTAGGTATGTGAATCTTGCCGGTGGGCTCGACATCAACCAAGACGGATTGTCTGTACCTCGTCCGTTCAGAGTACAGCCAAAATATAGGATGCGTAGTTATATTCGCTACCGCCGCTATCGTTGGATACAACTGATTTGTTCGCAATAAAACCAGAGGCAGTAGAGACAGTGGAACACTGACCCGCCCGCCTAGTAGCTTTTGGACTCGAACTTCCCTCGCCATCCCCAGTTACTAGGACTACGCGCGGATGAGTTCCTAAATCTCTAAAAACAAATCTGCATTCTTACCTCAACCGCGAGCCCTTTGGAGGTAGCAACGGGGAGTTTGAGTTGGACGAAGGCGTGTTGCTTAGCCTGGTGGAGGCTTCGGAAGCGGAAATGGGCTTGTTCTCTTGGAATTCTCTCAAGTCGCTCTCGAGATAATCTTGCTCCTGGGCTGTGAGGCTTCAATGGGGACAAGCGTCAGTGGCTTCACCAACGGTGCAGACGTGTGGGAATGGACATACCGTATACCTGCTTCTGCCAGTCGGTTCAACCTAGCAAATAAGTCGTTGGAGTCGTCGAGAGGGGGGAGTTTGTGATTTTCCTCAATCATTCTCAAGGTCCCCTTCAACTCTTTCTTTTGTTCAGACAACCATATTATTGATCCCCCACCCATTCCTTCCCTGTTTAGACAAAGTTTAGTGGGTGACGAACACGAAAGTATGTGATAGCATACTGAAGCGCGGGATTCAGCCACGTGTTATAGACCTCTTGCCAAGCTTCCATGTCAATGCCATTGTCCGCGGGCACCGATGGCCGGTGTACAGGTTCGGTATCAGGCCGTTCATCATTCGAGGCGGCCATAACCCTAATATCTGGAATGGTGGGACGTCGGGACGAGCTAGCTGGAGCACCAATATCGGACCCTGTTGGAACGTCAAAGGTGAAGCCATTTGGGAGAGTGGGGAAACCATCATCCCCCGTAGGGATGCCGCTTTGATTGTTCTCGTTGACTTTGTCGTGCTGGTTAGTGTTGGAGACGTCGGTTACGTATTCGCTTGGAGGTTGCCGTTGGTTGCAGTTCGCATTAACATCTCCACCAGTATCTTCCTTTGCATGCTTTCCACTGACACATCCTCGAGGTACCAAGCCCACCCTGAAACAGGGAAAGTATGGTGCGGGTCAGTAGGATAATGCATGTCTCTTCGGGGGACTTACACGGCTGCCGGTGGGTTACCAGCGGATGGGTTATCGAGAGATGCAGAGGGAGGAAGTGATGTCAAAGGCAAGCCCGCGACGAGATGCGGAAGTGTGACGCTGAGAGACGCAACGATAATTGGGGTAGCGAGACGCATGGGAAGGTGTCGTGGAAAACGGGAGTAGCTTGTGAATTAAAAAAAAAAACGGTGTAGAGTAAATTGTCAAAAGTGTAGTCGAAAGTGAAGGAGGGAAGAACGTGCTGGGCGTGCGATCCCGGGCCCTTTATAAAGTATCAAGGGGGGGGGGGGGAGGTACAGTCGGTTATCACACGAAACGAGTTTCGTGGATGTTCGTAAGTGGAGGCATCAAGGTCAGAGATCGCGCCGGGTTGATCATGAGGTCCACGGTAGTAGTTCGGTGTCGTGCCTTGTTCGTCGCTCAACTCAGATCTGCTGGGTTATTGCCACGTCGACGAGGATATCCACATATTGCTGTAGGATGTCGGATAGACGCTGATAACTGATACCAATGAGCCGTTTCCGAGTCTATCGAACCGGTCCAAGACGATCAGCTCGGACAAGACGGCCCTGAATAGCGAAATCACTGCCCAGAGTTCTACAGTCTGTGATTGGTCGCGGGATATGGAACCGAAGCGGTTACGGTCCCGGTAATTATCGGGCCAACAGATCATTTGTGCCTCAGCGACTTTGTTGCGGCCATCGGTGTCACCGTGTGCTTCACCGGTCGGTTAGTATCCCAGACCAATATTCGTGCCAAGGATCGCCGGAACGGTTCGCATCCCTTTCGACTATCAGCGAGCAGTGCGCTTTCGAGGCAACAGGGTACGCACAGGATAACCATAATGACGACAGGACATGGACACGGGCTACAGCCCATGCAGAGGCTTAATAGTTTCAGAAAACCGGCAGAGCATTTAGCACAGGAAGGGACGGCGCCGAGTGCTTTGAAACCCATCCTTCCGTGTAGAATCCGAGTTTCGGAACGACTGGCCAAACGATGTACCAAGTGATCGAGGTCTGAAGGCCCTCTCGACATTGCACATATTTTCGAATTCCTTCACATACTGTCGCCCCATTGACTTCCTGAGTCTGCCAAGGCCTTGTTTAGTGTCACTCACTTCTGTTGGGCACGAACCTTCCGGAGTACGGTAAGACGACCTGCGAGTGTATCCTTCTCGTCCAGGCTGAGGATGTTCTTGAGAAGGCCTGTGAATGACCCATCAATACACTGGCATCCCCGAACGTACATATTTTCGTCGATTTGGGCATGTTGCTGCAGCAGGTCGTATTCATGAAGATGCAGGCCCGGATGAGCTATTGATACCAGTCGCAAAATTTCTTTTAGACTCGTAATTCCAATTAAATGTGCGTGGCCATTGGTTCTCTGAGAGTGAAACCCTGCCTTTAAGAAGCATCCGTCAGCTCGCGTTGTCAGGTTGCTCTGATATTGAACTCACCGCGCTATCTTGTCAAGCAGACCTGGAATGAGCATCGATGTTGTAACATGCGGAAGGGTGTCGACTGAGAACGACTCCGTTTTTCAAGGATTGTCGAAATATCATATCCAAGTTACCCACAACATGCGGGATGTCCTGAGAGTCTAACTGGGGCTGGTGTGCCGTCGGTGGATCCCCGTTACAGTCGTCAGCCTTCTGCAACGAAACGTACCCACAACGTACGACAAGACCACTAATGAGCGTAAGTACGCAACCACCGGCCACCAGAATTAAGATACACCCTTCATTTGATTCGGCCAAAGATTGTGTTATGATCCAGTCGCAAGGTAGACGATAGGAGAAGACAATAGCAATGGTAGCTGAAAGGACGATTGGGTGGACACGCATAACGATTGTACGCCAAGGAACTTTTAAGTCGTCCTGGTTGTGTCAGAAGAGGAGCCTTCAAAGGCGGGTCGTGATGTTGACCTGGACGACTTGTCCGTGCTTCGTTCAAGAGCCAAGCAAGTTTATGTTCGCGCAGAAAACAGGGGATCGATACGAAAAAATAGGGTGCCGTCACAATCATGGTCACCGACATCCCAGCGCGTTTCGTAGTCGTCCAATGGTGCGGTTCCAATTGAAACCGAACACTACAATCCCACGCCCATGCACACCTCCATCAGACCACCAATCCATCAATTGGCTTGCCAGCCTCATGCAATCTCTACGACACTCACTATGCCCAATGAGGGGCTCTAGTATCTCCAGGTTCTCACTTCGCCCAGCGATAGCAAACTTCTCCACGGGTAGTCAGCGGAAACTGCGTCCGCTATTGCCCGGCGAGCAACCGCCTGTGGTATTGCCAACAAATCCTCCCGCCACACCACCGACTACCATGACTCCAAAAGCTATATCGCCTAAGTCTGAGCAGACACTTCATCCTGACCAGGGACCAGTTGCTGGCCCACGACCGCCAGCCCCGAAACCGCAGATCCCGCCGCGGAAAGCTCCCAGTCTCAAATCATCAAAAGCAGCAATCACCCTGGTACGCTCACTACATAGCGTCTATCATCGCGTCATGCGTGTAATTTGGTCATTTCCTTCCCGGCGTAGACTCCTGCCGCTGTCACGCGGCTCCAGGCTCTCTTGACTGGTCCGACCCCACAGCTCATTCGAATAGGCGTTCGGAATAAGGGATGTGCTGGGATGTCGTATCACCTAGAATACGTCGAGAAGCCGGGGAAATTCGACGAGGTGGTTGAACAGGACGGGGTAAAGGTTCTGATTGATTCCAAGGCTCTGTTTTCAATAATCGGTAGTGAGATGGATTGGAAGGAAGATCGTCTAAGGTACGTCAATAGGCTTGGGTTAGCCATGTCGCCCTGAGCAAGGTCTTTGATAACAGTGCTAAATTT